>KK116915.1:86572-96628 GCA_000611955.2 Stegodyphus mimosarum
TCTTAAGGAAATGCTCACCGAGCAAATTAAACGGCGAGTCCCTCTAGAAATAAGAGAGCACTACTTAGACAATTGGGAAGAATTTAAAACAGCTTCTATTTTAGCAGAGAAGTGCGACAGGTATGAGGCTTTGCGAAGAGATACGAGGAAGTTAGAACAGAGAGCGGGGTTAAAGAAACAATTTGAGAAAGATAGAGAGCGGTATGTAAATTCCAATGGTAGTTATAATCAGAAAAGTGGTGGTCATCAAAGAATTGAATCAGAGGAGCATAGAAAAGTGGAGGCTCCTAAAAAAAAGCAAGCTTTCAATGAGGCAGGTTTCGAGAAACAGCGGAAAATAAGGTGTTACCAATGTGGAAAGGACGGACATATCCGACCTAACTGTCCATCGCTGGAAAAGAATAAGGCTAATTTGGTGAATAATCTAAGAACGGAGAGTTTAGGAAAATGTTTTGAGCCGTATTTCAAAAAAGCAGTAATTACTGGGATAGAGAGAGAATATCTGAGGGATACTGGAGCTGGAATAGATCTGTGTAATAGTACTTGGATTGATACTAGTGACTTATTAGGGGAAACTGTATGAGTGAAACAGCCTTTGGACACAGAATGTAAATGTTTACCTTTGGCGAAAGTCACCATTGAAGGTGATTTTGGTGTAGTCACCACAAAGGCAGCGGTTACTCCGGTAGAGTTAGATAAAGAGTATTATTTGTTAGAAAATAGAACTGCACAGTTGATAGAGGAAATTAGGGAACGACCGTTTCTCTTGAATGTTGTGGAGACTCGTAGTCAGGCGCATGCGCTCAAGAGTTTAGAGAAAGCGAGTGCAGAAGACTTAGATTCCGAATCGGAAGAAGAGAAAAAGATAGAAAGTGAAAGGATCGTGAGTAATGAGCAATCGGAAGAAAGGAACTTAACCAGTAATACGGAGGATGTCATTAAAATTCCAGATATCAGTTTAGAAGAAAGGTCTATTCTTGCGGATGTTTCGCCAGCGGAATTCTCGGAAGCACAAAAAACTTGCGCTAGTTTAGCGGCCCTGTGGAAGAAAGGGGAAAGTGAAAATGAAAATGATTTTATAATTGTCAAGGAAAGACTATTCAGGGTGTCTGGTTCTAAAAAAAGGGAAGATAAGCTTCAGCTGTGTGTGCCTTTTGTTTTTAGGAAAGGGATCTTGAAGTTATGCCACGAGGAAATCTCTGGTCATTTAGGGGTAACCAAAACCAAGGATAGAATTTTGACACACTATTTCTGGCCTAATTGTTACCAGGAAAATGAAGAATTTGTGAGGACGTGCGATATTTGTCAGCGTGTAGGTCACAATAGGGATAAAAAGAAAGCCCCAATGAAGATTGTGCCCGTTATATCAGAAGTGTATAGCAGATTAAATAGTGATGCAGTAGGACCTCTGATTCCTAGTTAACGCGGAAATAGATACCTGATTACGTCTATTTGTGTTGCTTCCAAATATTCAGATGCCATTCCTGTACAGAATTTAAGCTCTAAAAGCCTTGATACAAATCTTTTCTAGATCAGGTTACCCTAAGGAAATTCAGTGCGATTTGGGTAGATCGTTGACCAGTGAACTTACATCTGAGTTTTTTAGCAAGTTCGGAATTAAGGTGTATCATTCTTCTCTGTGCCACCCTCAAAGTAATTCTGTTGAAAGGTTGCATTCCACCTTGAAAAGGGTATTGAAGGCTTTGTGCTTGGAAAGCGGGATAGACTGGGAAGAATGTTTGCCATGTGCTTTGTTCGCCCTCAGAACTGTTAGTCATGAGAGCACAGGTTTTATCCCTGCGAGTTAGTACATGGAAAAACTTTGAGAACGCCTCAAACGATCGTGTATGAAAACTGGCTCGAGGAAGAAAGTTCAAAATCCACTCTGAGCGAGTATGTTCTAGACTTAATAAACAGACTAAAGAAGTGTCAGGAGCTGGCTGTAGATAGGATGAAAAAGTGTCAGAGTAAAAGGAAACTCTGGTATGATCGCAACACTGTTACGAGAAGGTTTAAGGTCGGAGATCTCGTGCTTGTTTTAGTCACGTCTAAACCACACAAAATGGCTATAAACTGGATAGGGCCAGGTAAAGTAACTAGTGTGATTTCCGATACCAATTATACGGTGGAGATTCCGGTAAGCGTAGCAGTGACATCATTTATCATGTAAATTTGATGAAACCTTATCTTCAGCGCCCCGAGTTTGTGAATCTTGTGATGGAGGAAGTCATGGAAGATATCGAGGGAGAAGTGGATATTCCTTATCCCTTAGCTGATCCAACTCAGGTAGACTTTTGGAAAATAGTTGGAGATAGTAAGTTAGAAGAAAGAGCTTTGGCAGAGGAAATAGGATAATTCCAGGAAGTTATAGGGAAGTATTAAGCGGTGTTTTCGTCTGACAACGGCTGTACGTTTTTGGTCGAAATGGACATTAAATTGTTGGATGAGACTCCAGTTAGAGTCGGGTCTTACCGAATGTCGACGAGACAAACTGACATCTTAAAGGAGGAAATTAGGCGATTGCTTGAGTTAGGAGTCATAGAAGTCGGACAATCTGATTATGCTTCGCCTATGATCTTAGTAGAGGTCCCAGGAAAAGATCCTCGTCCTTGTATAGATTACAGAAAATTAAATTCAAAAACTATGACCGAATTTTTTCCTCTTCCCAATATTGAAGAAGTGGTAGAAAAGGTCAGCGCAGCTCCATTTATCACAATCATGGATCTAACCAAAGGATACTTCCAGATACCACTCACAGAGCGGGCACAGAGGTATGCCGCATTTGTGACGCCTTTTGGGTCTTTCATCCCGAAGAAAATGATGTTTGGGCTTTTAAATGCGCCTTTTTTATTTTTGTAAACTGATCGCTCTAGTTTTAGGAGGACTGGACAATTTTGTTCTACCGTATATTGACGACATCGCAGTCTTTTCGCCGTCTTGGGACAGGCATATGAAGGATTTGGATGTGGTTTTAGGTCGCCTTCAGGAGGCTAAATTGACTGTCAAGCCCTCGAAATGCAAATTCGCCCAAGACCATGTGAAATTTCTGGGTCATGAAGTAGGGTCCGGGAAAAGGTCGCCTAGGGAGGCCAAGATTCAAGCAATCAGAGATTTTCCGATCTCCACTACTAAAACACAGATACGTAGCTACCTTGGTACTGTAGGCTATTATGCAAGGTACATAAAAGACTACGCGCGTATTGCGGTACCTTTGACAGACGCTTTGAAAGAAAAAACAAACATGAAAAAGTGATTTGGACAAAAGAGTGCGACGAGGCTTTCAATAAACTGAAGACCAAACTAGAAAAAAGTCCGGTTTTGTTTGCACCAGATTATTCTAAAGAATTTATCGTGCAGACAGATGCCAGCTTATATGGTGCAGGTATTGTGTTGTCTCAAATTCAGGATGGGGAGGAACACCCTATACTGTATCTTAGCAAAAAGTTTACTAAAGCGGAGCGGAATTATAGCACCATTGAAAGAGAACTAGCGGCCATTATTTATGGACTTAAGAAACTAAATCATTACTTAGACGGACAAAAATTCAAGATCCAGACGGATCATAATCCGTTGACTTTTTTAAACAAAATGATAGGATCAAATTCTCGTTTGACTCGATGGGCATTGTGTCTACAGCAGTACAACTTTGAAATTGTTCATAGTGCCAGGCAAATTACATGGTAATGCAGATGGCTTGAGTCGTGCCCTAATCTAGTGACTGAATATCACTAGTGGATACAATGTAAGGAAAAAATGCTGAAAATTATTTTTGTAGCCTTTTGGAATTATTTTGTGAAGATTCAAAACTGTTTGCATTGTGTATTTCATTTTCAAAAATTGTTATAATTAAATGTTTTATCTTAAGCATTAGCATTTTGTAAAATTTGAGGTATGTACTTTGTATGAGACTGACATTAGGAGTGCTTTAAATCTTTTTGTTGTATTTTTTTGTTGTTGTTTTATCTAGAAATAAGTGCAAGGTAGTGTAACTGGTTTCTCCATTATCACTTAAATGGTTACCACTTGTGTTTTGAAAGCAGTAAAAAGTATTTAGAATTTTTCCTTCAATAGCCTAGGAAAAATTCCTTTATGAGGGGAGGAGTTGTCATAAATTAAGAAGAAACTGAACATTAAAAACAAGCAAAGTTGTCTCGAGAGCATAACGTGATTATTATTATTTAATTTCCGAATATGTTTTTTTCAATAGTTGCTAACTAGATTTAATTGTTTAAAACAAATAATATTTTTTTGTTGGCAATGTTTCAAACGCAGGCTCGAGAGCCACGTATAGCTCTCGCACGAAAAACTAGAGATAAAATTTTATTTCAAAATGTTTAGAACAGGTTTTTCTCTTGTGATTGTATTTAGCCTTTTGAATTTGGACGTTCAATAAAATTATTTTGCTGTGTTCCATCATTAGAGTTTTCATTAAAGTTCAACTTTACATCGTTGAAGCATTAACACTACACCACAACGGTAATGTTACTTTTAAAATAAATAATAGCATGCTTTAAAATGCAAATTAATACGCCTGCGGAGTAGTAGTACAAAAGACACTTAAAAAGTAATGCATTCTAAATTTTTTCATTTGCTTTTATTTTATTTCAGGCAGTTTCTAATAACCCTTCTGAGTAGTCAGTCTCCTTGCTTTTCCACATCCGTGAAAATTATTATTTTGATCATTAATTGATTACTATATATTTCAAATAAAAGTTTATTGGTCGCGAGGGTGATCAAATATCGGTTATTCTTCTTCAGAAATAAAATACTTTTGCAAAAATAGGAGGAGATACAATGAGATTTACAATAACGTCATGGGACAAAACGAAGAGAAAAGGAACATAGCGCCATCTGTTAAGGAACATAGTAATGAAATGAAAACAAATTAAGGTATTAGAATTTTGAACACGTTGGGAAGAATTAGATTGATATTAATTAACCAAAGGAGAAAATTTTTGATGAAAGTAAAAGGCTTGGGGAAGTCTAATTCACAATCTAAGTCCAGTTGTGATTAAGCGACCGAAGATGTGTTTATTTCTCTTTCTCGATTTTAATGCTCGTTTAGTTTGGTCACTATGTACACGCTACTCTGACAAGAAATGCTCTATTTTTCTCCAAAAAATTAAATTCGGACATGAGATATTTAAGAATTGAGCTACGAAATTTATTGACGGCTGTGTTTACGTGAAGAGTAACTTATAC
Source organism: Stegodyphus mimosarum (assembly GCA_000611955.2). Classification (NCBI taxonomy): domain Eukaryota; kingdom Metazoa; phylum Arthropoda; class Arachnida; order Araneae; family Eresidae; genus Stegodyphus; species Stegodyphus mimosarum. Next base: position 91,775 of record KK116915.1, read on the forward strand.
AGAATTTAAGCAATGTTTAAACTAGCAGACGGATAAAAAAGCAATAAACAAAGAGTTTAGTTATTTATCTGTATTTTGACAATTATATTTTGACAGTGAGTTATATATTGAAAGAAATTACCATATTCGTCTATATGTGCTCATTAGTTAAGCCGTTGGCACACCTAATTACCAATTACAGATCAGTGAGTTCAACCTTGCCAAAGACATTGCTGAATTTTGATGTTTTCCGATACAGAAAGGTCCAATAGTCTTTTCTATATAAGCTTTGAAGTGATTCTTCTTGTTTGATGTGTGTTACCAAAATTCAAGTGCTGTGTTTATTAGGTGACTTGCTCATGTTGAAGCTATGTTGAAATATTTCTTTTACTCGACCATAAATAATATACAAACTTTTTATTTAAACACAGTGCTAATTTTCTTTAAAATTCGCTAAAAGCATGTTAATACTAATACGATAATTCGCCTTTCAGTAATTGTGCTTATTCGTATACGTGCCGCCCAGATGGGATAGCTGTTGTGACTCTGATTGTCGTACCTAAGGGCTCGGGTTCGAATCTCGGAGAAGGCACGGATGTTTGCAAATATATAGTATCTCTTCGGCATGAGGACACTCAAAGTAAAGGGCGAACCAAAAGTTCTCTCAGGTAGTTTCGTGGTAGGGGAAAGAGATGTAGGAGACCCTCGAACCCGTCTTCCAGGGTGCTCTCATAACATTCAAAATTGGGGGCGAAACCGGCCAAATTCTTATTGCCACCTATATGGTGCTCAATGCTCATGCCAACGGCAGAATCAGTCTTGCACCTCTTGCCACGATAAAATCTGTGGACCTCTTCTGAGTACTTAGGCCAGACAAGTAAGATTAGCCACAACAACAGCATATTTACACTCAAAAATTAAAAGCAAATTTTTAAAATGTTGCAATATTCTTCTCATGAAAATATTCTTCATGAATAAAGGTTATTTTTAAAATTTCGATATTTTTTAATATTAAAAATCTGTAATAGATTATCATTAAAAAGGACGTTTAATTTATAATACTGCCTTATAAATAAAGCAGAGTTAAAAAAAGATTCAAAAGATTCAACAACAACAGTCGTAGAACTGCATGAAGAAAAGAATAAATTAAATAAATGGAATATTTTCCAATCTATACGTCTCTATGTGTTATATTTCAGAGCAAGGCCACTATAAAATCCTAAGATTAATGGAAGCTGTGAAAACTGAAACTTATCCAAAGAAAGAATTCTTTTCTGAAGTGAAAACTCAGAATACAAATGGCGTAGGTATTACTTAAGTTGAGGTACGAAAAGTCATTTTCTGAAAGCTATTCTTGGAACACAGAGCGGATGATAAAACAGCATTAAAACAAGATAAAATATCAGCCCCAAGTAGTTTGACTTAGCTCGCCAATCAGACTGACTGGACTTTGTTGCTACCTGAAATTAAAAGCTACATAGAACTCACCCAAAAAAATCTGAAAGGTTTTAGTTTTAAAAGTCGCCTAAAAGGGTTTGTCAAGGTTCTTAACGCTCTCTCTGAGCTCGCAGTCTACCAGACTGCTGCTGCACTCACTCTTATTAACCCTTTATTCCTGCTAACCCACAATTTTTTTTTGCCATTTTAGCTTTATTGTTAGATACGTTTCCTTCACATTAACACCATATACCATTCAACAGAAAAAAGCAGTATAACAAAATATATTTAGAATTCCCGATGCAGCGTTTGTTGTAAGTGCATACACATTTTTCTATTTGTACAGTCTTTTCTCAGTTCATCATTCTTCGGTTTTCTTAGTAAGATGGTTTACAAAATTTTTTTTTGTCTTTTTATTATTAACATTTTACGTGTTAACTTCATTTATTAAATATCCTATCCTTCCCTTTGGCACGTAAAATTCAGTTCAACAACAAAATTACAAAATATTTAAAAACAGCATATCTTCAGAATTTCCGTTAGAAGCCTCGCGCGGTGGAGATGTTTCGTTTCATGCAGTGTTGTCACTGCTTCCCACGATTGCTGAGTTTGTTAACCAAAAATTCATTAATAGCAAAATAGCAAAATCTGAATATACCACATCAGCTCTACAGAAATTTACAAGGACTAGGACATTAATTATGTGGCGTTTAAAATTTAAATTTTAATATCAGTTATCTTTATGCTAATTTCTTTGAAATGGGCCTCGTCTCTCATAATACTTGCTCAGATCAGAGGTTTTTGCAAATTTTATTGAACGCGGCATAGTTCAAAACTAGGATGTAGTCTTAAACGAGAGTTCAGTGGAAACCGTTTCGGAGTACTACCGTCTTGCTGCAGCAGCTGTTCGCAGAGGAGGTTAGGTTAGGTTAGGTTACTGGAATATGCAAAAGACAAGAGGGTTTTTTTTCTTATAACGTGCTCCGCCCTTAGGCACTACACGGAAAGGGAGGGATGCCCCGTGGAGATAGTTTCTTTTAAGGGAAACTGGCTCGTATCCACGTTACACATGGGGAAAACCACGAAAACGCCCATGCAGCCAGCCCGTTGGTATGACTCGAACCCCGGACCGGACTGTTCAGCGGCTTTAACCGCTCGGCCGCTGGTGGCCAGACAAGAGGGTTATCCGCCTAAAAGGAGGGATACTTTCATGGAGGACTTTCTGATCGAAACTAGCTTGTATTCATATTACAAATCAAGAAAACCACGAAAACCAAAAATGCAGTCAATCCGTTTTCCTGAGTTCGAATTCACAGCAGGTCGAACTACCAGTATTCAATCGTTTTAACCAATCAGCCACTGGTGAGGCTGGAAGTAAAATATAAAGCCCAATACATTCTGCCATAAACAGTATTATACGCTATAAACAGTAAGAAAATTTGCTTACTTTTTAACAGAATTTAAAACGTAATAAACTGATGATTTAAGTAAAATTAATAAATAAATAATATCAAAATTATTTTATTTTTTACGACAGCGCTTGAGTAAATATACTATATTAGATATTTAATACTAATGTTAGATATTTAATACTGATGTTAGAAACATATTTTATTAACTACAGTAATGTTGTAAATGTTTCTGCTGTAACTTAGGTATATTGTAAATTATACAAATTATGTGTATTACAAAAGTCAATTAGATATCATTAAAAACAAAATTAAGGTATAAATTGCCAAAAATATAATTTATTGCTTTTAAATCGCTTAATTATTTAAACAATGAATTGTTTAAAATTGAAAGATAAATTAAAAACATTATGAAACGTCTAATGACCAGCGGTGTACCGAGGGGGACGGAGCGACGCTGGCCTTTGCTGATAAGGCTGGGGTCTGCAAAGAACCTTAAGTATATATACCTACATTATGTGTAGGAATGTAAAAAACAACAACTTCTTCCTTCTTCTGCATTGAAATTCTAATGGAAATGGACTTCAGAGAATCAGTCTCTAATTTATATTTGGCGTTAAAAAACTTTTTGATAGTGCCTGCTTCAGTAGCTTCTTAAGAAAGAAACTTTGAAAGCTGAGGTTGATTAAAAGCTATATTCGGTCAACAGTGAGCCAAGTAAGACTTATGTTACGGTCGTTCTTTCTATTAAAAATGCAGTAGCTAAAAGCGTTAACTTTGATGAAGCTATAAGCAAATTTTCAGAAGTCAGAGCTCGCAAACTCAGAACTCTTTATGAGAATTGATATCGTGTCTTTCTTATTTCACATTTGTACAGGTGGTAACGCATAGCAAATCAGTGTTTGATTGGGTCCAGTTTAATTCACTTCGTTACAACAATCGGAAGGGTTTTTCAAAGCTGACAGTCCAGTATGTGGGCGTTTAGCTTTAGTCATTTTATATTTCATAAATAATGACTGATTACTGTGAGATTAAGATATCTTCAAAACAAAAAGCTAAAGAATTAACTCTGCCTTGCTATTATTGTAATTTATCTCACTTTTCTAACAGCAACATCAGACGACGTCCAGAGTTTTATTGCGGCGAAGAACGTATGATTATGTTTGTCGTTAGTATGCGCCTTTAGAACATTACAGATTAAGTACGACGCTGCCAAATTCCTCCCCAGGTTTTGAAGCAAAATACCTCGGGGGACGGGTTCAAGATTCTGGCACACTTCTTATATCACCAAACACTCGAGATGACTTTCGGCTCTCTGCATATTTTAAGTGCCAGCTTCCAACCCACAAAGATGCAATACACTTAAAAACATCCAAGCCTTCTCCGTAATTCAAGCCAGAGCCCGTCAATACTGCAGCCAGCAACATTAACCTGTATACCAGATGTGGGGAACGTACAGCCTCCGTGAGTTTCTCATTGATTTCTTCTTATGATTTAGATTTTTACAATCACCTCTCCCATCCGTTTCCCTACCAGAATGCAAATTTAGTTTCAGAGTATTTTAGCGGCTTTGTTGGATTGTAAGACAGAGCGTGGTTATGCCTCTCGAGGCCACATTAATAGGTTTCGCTAACTCAGATGAGATAGTAGTCTTCAGCCTTCATTACAGTTGTCGATTAAATTGTTATGCTGGGGAGAAGTTTTGAGCAAACTTCGGACCTCGTTTTTAATATTGAATTTGATTGTTGCTTAAGTTTTATCGCCACAAGTGGTTGGCAGATTTATCAAACACGAGACGCGCCTTTATATTCCGATTTTGATTTAACAGAAAGAAAGGTTTGTTTAAAAATCTTCTTAACATTTTGCAGTTCCTTTCAGATGGAGCGGTAATTTCCTTCAAGTCTGCTAAGAGGTAGGACATACTTTACGTTAACGAAACCAAACTTTATAAATATAATTTTATAACATTATTATATGAAATTTATAATTATTCCATTATATTAATTTTCACAATACTATTATTATATTA
>KK116915.1:96657-211082 GCA_000611955.2 Stegodyphus mimosarum
AATACTTTTCTAAGGCATATAAATATCAAATTTTCTTATTAAATGTTGAAACTCCTCGACTATACTGAATAGAAATTAACAAAGCTGAGCTCTGTTCAAGAATTGTTTCATATTAAACTTTTTATTGAAAATTTTACATATTTTCTTAATAAATATGGAGTTACATATTTCATTTTACTGACGTTTGATAATCTTACAAGTGTATTTGTCGATAAAATAAAAGAAAATATGAAATATTCTTCACTTACGACTGACACTAGAAACACAGACGACAACCAAAGATAATCCAAATGCTGCTGTTTGGCTGAAGAGTCTTGTTTTAGTGTAATTTGCCATTGGTATCATCCACGTTGAACCTGAGCAAATATTAAAAAAAAATGAAGGTACAGTAAGAAGGAAGTTCTTTTTAATATATAAGTTTATGAATCATATTTGGCATCCTCTGTAATACTTAGGCACCATTAGAAGAAATAAATTCACGTTAAAAATTTTTATTGAACTTACCAATATCTGAATTTAAGGGTAGTTTCCATCCCGCGAAAGTTGGCATATTGTTAAGCTGAGCATCTCTTATAAGAAAAGAGGAAGAGGAAAAAATGCATGTGCCGTGGCCGCAGTTAGCTTGATAAATGTTCACGTTTACAGAGGATTAAATGTTGCTATACATCTTCTTATATTCGCTATGTTATTTATATTTGCTATGTAAATTAATGAAAGCATCCGGATGGTGAAGATATCCAGATTTGCTCCGGATATCTTTATGTGTACAAATTGTTACTGCTTGGAGATGTAAAAAGAGGTTTCAAATTTTTGGGTAATTTCGTCGCTTTTCTGGCATGTTTATTCACAACGTTTATACGAGCTATTAACATGCAAAAATACTAATTCAATATCTGAAAACACTGAAAAATATGAAAATGTTTTATTTAATTTTTCGTTGTTTTAAAGATGTGAAGAACAATTTGTAAAGCAGTTTAAAATGGAATCCTAAGTTTTAAAGCTTGCATTTTGGAAAACAGGTAGGACGTTATTTTTATATATTTAAACCTGGGATTAAGATTCCAACAACACAATGATAGGATGTTATAAGCCTTATTATTATGATCTATTTTTATGATTTGCTTTCCCCGAATTGTTTAGGTACTAGTTTTTAGATGTTATGAGATGAATGTGCTTTAAAGCATGAGTTGCTTAATTTAGCTATTTTTTATAGTTATTACTTCCAGCGTTAGCAGTGACATCAGTGTCTTGGTTAATATGATTTAGAAAAATACAGAAAAAAGTGGCGAAGAATAGGAAGGCCAAAGAGAAAATAGTGTGTATGGCGTGATCGCGCTCAGCTGATCAATGTTTGTAGCTTGAAGTAATGATTTTTAAAATGAGGGTAATTAAAAATCATCTGAGAGATCACTAAGCGTCAACAAATTTTAGTTCTCTCCGTACATTCGAAAAATTAACATCAACATTGAGCATTCAGAGAAATTTAGTTCTTATGCACGCGACAAGTTAACACCAATATTAACATATGCAAAATATTATTCGTGAAATATCACGAGAAATGATAAAAAGAATTGAATGTCAGACAGGTCACAAGTACGTTGACTGTCATTTTAATATAAAACAGTATTCGCTTCGTTACAGAATCGGGGACTTACTGGTATTTCCTCGTGTGTAACGTATGTACAAGGTAGTTTCCTTTAGAAAGTCTTCCACGAAGGCATCCCTCCCCTTAGGCAGATAGCCTAGGGGTGCTTTGACGTAACTGAATAAACCAAACGTACGGGTCATCAAAGTTCTTAATTCGTCACTAACAAACAATCTGCATTTCTTAATAACAATTTGATATAATCAACACCTATGCTATTAGTATGCTTACTTAAAGATGTATGTTTATAACGCCATATAATAAGTATCTCGATTACAAAATTTCTAATTCTACTTCCTGGGCACATTATTGTCAGTATCAAAAACAAGATCTTAAGGGCATGTATAATAAAATTTTCCTGTAAACAATTTGCAATCTGCTAGTGACTGCATAAGCCCTACATACAGTTTACATAACGTAAATAAGAAAACAAATCAGAAAATCCTTTACAAAGACTCTTACGTGCTTGGCCTCTTAAATTGGCTGAATATAAGAAGGAAATAAGAATGCTTTGATAGTCTGTTCCAGAATCCATTACTGGTCACTGAGCAACATAAGGTTCCTAGTTTTTGCCATGTATAAAGAAATCCAATTTTCTTTACAAAGTTTTCTAGGAATGACTGTAGTCCCTTCTTTGATTCAAGTAAAGGAGGACATCTGCCTGCGACGAGATGACTTCTTGAACAACGTTCTAACGAAAACTGACTTGCATTCATACCACACTTGGTAAACAACACAGGAAACCAATGCAGTGTCAGAGCCTTTGAAAGATAAAAAATAGAGCTCGAGACGAAATGCCAATATTTAGTGATTTTACCCACTTGGCCAAATTATGGATCCTAGTAGTTCTTCGTAATTTTTCTTATCGGTGAATCAATGGAATGGTTGAACGTTTCATTATTTTCTTCAAGAAAATTTGGTTAGTCGATAAACTTCTCATTATGCTCTACAGCCGATTTTCGGCCAAGTTTGTCTCAGTTAGCGTCTACCGTCTTCACCCATCCAACGCCACTGTCCTAGTTGGCAAACGGATTAGGGCAAAATATGGGAAGGCGACCTGTCTTAGGATGGATGTCGTCATAAATTATTTTCTGAAGGAAGCTGAATCATATTCACATTGCACGTGAGGGAAAACCACCATGTAACTAGTCTATTCGCAGCAACCTTCGAAAACTATTTGTGTTTAGCCTTTTATTCACTAGCCTGCTTTTTCATGCCTTTCTTTTTCCCTCCATTTATAAGACAAATTGACTTCAGGTGTTTTGCTCTACTTAATTAAGCATTCACTCAACCATTCGCCCACTGCTTGGCGAAAAATAAAGAAATGTATGTGAAAAGTACCTTAAAGTTAGAATCTATGACTTAGATAAAAATCGTCTTTATCAGTAAAGTACTTAAGAATAAATATGCATGCAAATATCAGTAAAGTACTTAAAACTAAACTTGTTGTCATAGATTCTAGCTCTATTACCATAATAGTATAATAATGATTATACTGCTATACATCGTAAAAATAAAATATCTATTGCCAGTCCAAGATGCAAGGATATTGTCGTGCTGCCCCGCATGTGTAAAGTGAATAGGAGTCAGTTTTCCTTAGAAATTCTTTTACGAAGGCATTCCCCCTCTTAGCCACATGGCCCTCACGTGCTTTGCTGCATTTTACTAACTAAGCAATCAATGCAAACTATCAACTTACTCATCTTCATGCTGCATTTTGAGTGAAAGGTTTGCAAACGTAAAGCGACAGCGAACATGAAGCTATTGAATGGTCTAGCAGTTAAAAATTACTGAAAGCTAAGGCATTTATCTCCAAACTGTAAAATAAGCTGCTCAAGTTGTAGAGCCATTAGGTTTTTTTTACGCTGAAGACGAGAAAAATATGCAGCGCCCTCGTCAGGATTCGAACTCTGAACCTCCCAAACAGGCGTCGAGTGAGCTTCCAGTTACACTACGATGTCATGCGGATAGTAGAGATAAAATACCTTATATACTTCCCCTTTTAAAGGGCTACTGGGGATGAGGAAATTCATTCGACAAATCTTGGTCGTGATGAATTATCGTCCACCACCTTTTAGTTTAAGCGCTACTGCACATTCTTCTAGAATTTTTCGTGGCCCGGAAGCTGAAAAAATCCGCAATGCCGTCGCCGGGATTCAAATTCCGGACCTCCCGAATACGCGCCAAGTGTGTTTTCAGTTACACCACGAAGGCATACGGAAAGAAACTAGAAAATACCTTATATACAGCCACCTTTTAAAGGGCGACCGGGGATTAGAGAACCCATTCGCTAAATCCTGGTGGTGTTGAGTTATCATTCACCACCTTTTAGTTCAAGTGCCACTTCTTCCACTTTTTATACTGGAGAAGTGCAAAATATGCAGTGACGTGGATGGGATTCGAACCCTGGACCTCTCAAATACGCATCAAATATGCTTCCAATTACACCACTAAGGCATGCGGAAAGAAAGGAGAAAATACCTTATAAAGAAATAGAAATTAAATTTTATCCTTTCTTGAGCGAAACCTCAGTTTTAGTACATTAGACTTCTAGGATATGACGACTTCGTATATTAGATAATAATGTTCACAATAATTGAGCAATTTCAGACATATGAATAGTTTTCACTATTAGTAAAAATACTAATTAATTCGCTAAATCAAAAGATAGATTTTCCAAGATCTGAGAGATTGTATTGTATTTTTGATTACGCCTAAATCAATAATATATTATGAGCAAAATAATTACAATGAGCTTAGATGCTAGCTATAGTAAAATGTCAAGAAAAAGATCACGTTAGTTACAGAATTTGACGTTTCTAATTTCATAAAAAATTGGCTCCCGAATAATTGTTTCGGACACGCATGGATCTTTTATTGTATAATGCTGTGCAAACACGTAATTTCGTGATTGTATTTAAGGCTATTTTACGACTATATATATCGTATCATACGATAGTTGCTGAATTTGAAACTGTCGTGCAATTGTGCCTTCTTCAAGTATATAATTTAAAATAAGAAAGCAAGTCCACCTCCTGTCTCATTAAGATGCTGCTTGGAATTCGTAGACGGAATAATTACGAGTCTTTGCTCCATTCAATTTGTATTTAATCATAAATAAATGGACGTCCATTTTCGGAGTCAACCAAAAATAAACGATGTCACTGCACACGCATGTGTTTTCCAACTTAAAATAGATCTCCTTAACGTTTACAGATAAAGAGGACTTTTTTATTTCTTAAAGCAGGAAATAATTTCATATTATTAACTTTAAACTTCATTAGAGCAACATATATGTCTCGCTTAAAATATAAGCAATTTAAAATTATTCATATTTATTTCATATTTAACTTTATATTATTTTATATTTTATATAAAATATAATATAAAAGCCTATGGGGGAAGACGACTTTAGGGAATTACTAGGTGAAACATGGAGAACGGTCAAGAAAAGCTTATAAGACATTAGGTTATTTCGAAGCAGGAGACATGAAAAATGAGCAACATCTTCGCTGGGACTCGAACCACGGACCTCTGGAATACGCGCCCAGCGTGCTGACCACTGCACCACGAAGGCATGCAAAGAAGGTGGGAGAAATACCTCATATACTTCCCCTTTAAAGGGCGACTGGGGTTCAGGGGACCTAATCGCCAAATCCCGCTGGTGGAGAATCATCATCCACCACCTTTTTAGTTCGGGGGCCAGTGTAGTCATTAGGTTATTTCGAAGCAGGAAAGGTGAAAAATGAGCAACGCCGGGACTCGAACCACGGACCTCTGGAATACGCGCCCAGCTTGCTGACCACTACACCACGAAGGCATGCGAAGAAAATGGGAGAAATAACTTATGAGCTGATGAGGTAAAGCTGGGGAGACAATTGCCTCCTGTACTGCATAGGTCCAGATTAGATGTAAAAAGACAAAAGTCACGCCAAACAAGAAAACATGTAAACGTCAACAGTCCAAGTTAGATTGCGAAGCATGTGGGTAACAAATGATCTGATTCTTACGAATCAGTCTGCTTTTAGTCAAGAAATCAGCATCTACAATTCTTCTCAGAATCTTATTCTGTACTGCTTGAATTTTGTGGAAGTCTGCATTTGAGGCTAAGGCCCAGGCTGAAGATGCCTAGAATAGATTTGGCTTTATAATGCATAGGTAAATCCTTCTCTTTTTGCGCCGGTACAGGAAAAATCCGCTTTGGGAATTTCGATCTTTTATGCTCATGGGAGTTGCTATTACTTCTAATGAATATGCAAATTTTCGGCTCAATATTTGACATTTAGATTGCATAATCCCACATGTTTTTGATCGGTTTGACTATTTTATGAACATAAAGCGACTTCTAACAAATAAATAATAAAATGCCTTAAACGGAATTTTTTGACAAAGTTTTGCCCTAAGAGCAGAGTTTACGTTCAAGTAAATTATCACGATCTGACTGTAAATAAATTCTTAAAATCACACGGTAAATAATCTTTCTAATAACCAGTTAGTAATACAACGATCAACCAAATGGATTTATTTGCAGATTATTTCATATGGTTTGGTGGTAGCATAATTTATAAACTCTATTAAAAATCTCTTTTATTTATAGAGCGAGAAGTAAAATTTTCTCATTTTTTAAAAATAATAATCGACTGGAAGAAGGATAATTGAGACAGCCCATACTTGAATCCCCGATGAACTGCTGACGTTCAAGAATAGTCCTCTTAAAGTAGTTGCCACAAGCTACAATTAAATTATATACCATAAATATATGCCTCTTTAAGCAATTATGTCATTGCTTTGATATAGTTCAAGAGCTTAGTATAATTGTTTTAAGAACACTTACTGTTTTTATGTTTTAAAAAAGAGAACTGACGTCTGTTCCTTTTTCATTTATTTAAAGTAAAATCAATTTGTTAATTATTATTTCAAATATTTCAGAAACTGCATATTTATTTCTTGCTATAAGGTTCTCGTGGCAACAGTATAAACAACAGAAACTTTTAGCAGCGGTCCTTCAGTTATTCGGTTTCTTAGCGACGGTCTTTCAGATAATTTTAATTTTTAGAACATGAGCATTATGTAAAAGTTAAGAGACATCTTCTCGCATTCCATAGCGTATTGTGTTACAACGTAAAAAACGCAATTTCTGTCGTTTCCTTCAGTTATTATTTCCAGTGAATTAAAATGTGTTTTCCTTAAATGTTACAAAGTTCTTGCCATTCAAGAAAAAATTACTGCTAGATCAGAGCCTAACTTTTATTTAAATTGTAGCATATATAATTTAAATTAATTAGTTATCTATAATTTCAACCTTTAACCTCTCCTTTCTGTCTCCTCACCAGAAAGATAAATGAGCTAAAGTGTATTTAAGCTGAGATTGCTCGATTGTAAGACAGAGCGTATTTCTGCTTCTCGAGCCCACATTACTTTAATTATGCCATTCCCGTTAAGTTGGTGATTATTCGGCTTTGCATTCGGTGATTATTCGGCTTTGATTTCCGCCAACATTTAAATTGATACATCGGTCAGAGTTTGAGCCTACTATGATTCAAATACAATTGTATAGTTTTTGAATACTAATCCACGTTTTAAATTCGAATTTGGCTGTTATTTTAGCTACGTCGCTGATCCATCTTGTTAACTCAAGAAGTGCATTTGTGTTCAAAGTTTGTGTTTAAATAAAAATATTATTTTAAAACCTTTTCAAGACTTTGTTGTTAATTTCAGACACAGCGATAGTTCGCTTTATATTAAACTTAAATGATCGTAAAGCGATAATTCGCTTTACGATCATTTAAGTTTGGAACTAGTTTATGCCCCTAAAGCAAGTCAAACTCTATAAGATATATCATACTAGTCTGATCAGTAAACTTAAATGATCGTAAAATAAATATTATTGAGTAGTTTCTGGAAGAGAAGTTGATAGAATTACTGAGGGATGATTCATCATCTTCATATCATATGCCTCCTCTTCCAATGATAATTTCCAAGTTATTAAGACCGCTGATAGTAGGAGCCCTACGTGAGTTCCGTAAGGAAGAAAACATGCTCGCGCATAATATTTTTTTGTGGTTTGTACCACGTGTAAGGTGAATACGAGCCGAATTACCTTACAAAAATCTTCCACGAAGCCATAACGCCCATTACACAGACAGCTTTCATGTGCTTTGCGTTTTCAAACAACCGAACCTATCAAATAAGAGTTTGGGTATCAGCTGTAGTAGCACGTTTAATCAAAATCAATAGGAATAAAATCTGTCATCTTTTATTTTCAAAATTGTATTTATGTTCGTAACGAAAATTCACATTTCATTAAACTGCAGTATTAGATTAACTAGCTATGTGTTTGATATCTTCATTAATTAGTAGAGACAGGTTTCCGTGCCAGTTATGTTGTTGTTTTAAAGTGCGTTATCAATCTTGAAATATGTAATTTAATTTAAGATATTATTATCAAATGATTCAACTTTTTAATTTTATTAACTTTTAAAAATTCAAAGAATTAGGAAAAGATATTAAACAAAGTAATTTTATCACACGACTAAAATTTCTTCAAATTAGCTAAAACGCAAAAACAGAAGAAAGGTCATAGGTAACCTTCTGTAACAACTTTTGTTCTGTTTTTGCTTTGGCTTCATAGTTACATGTTTGTCAAAAACACTATAGTCATTACGCAGTTTTTATTTCAAACAGAGTGATTGATGGCAGCAATAAACTGTCACGTTAAGTTGTTAAAGCCGTTATAATGATGTATTTAAAACAGAAAAAGATTGCTCGTATCGTTCTTGAGCAAGACGAATTATATCGAAATTTACTTAGTAAGGCGGTGAGGGATGAAAGCAGTACAGAAACTGTGATGATATAAGAGTATTTGATACCACCACTACAAAAAAAATTAAGCAGGTCTATATGTTGTCTGCATGTATACATGTATATGTCCGAATGTTCATCTTACACTGCTGGCCACTGTAAATGCAACACCCTGAAGGAAGCATGCAAATAACATGGTATTTACAACAGGAATTAGCGGAAGTGAGACATGCAAATGATTAGAATTTCAGCGCAGACGCACATCACCCGCGCCTGTGGCGCCACTTCAAAGCGTTATTTAAGGCTTGGAGTTTTCGACGATTTTAAGTTCGGCAATTGTGTTTTTCTTGTGGTTTTTTTAAAAAAAGATCAATTATGCCTCGTACTAAACAGCGATCATCGTTTGATCAAGTATCCGAGTTCGACAGAGGAAGGATAGTGGCCTACCGAGAGTGTGGATTATCTTTCCGGGAAATCGGTAGTCGTGTTGGACAAAACCAAACAACTGTAATGCGGATATGTGACCGCTGGATGCAGGAGGGTGCGACGGACCGACGTGTTCGATCGCATCCACCTCAGTGCACCACTTCACGTTATGACAGGAATATTGTGCGCATGGCAGTGACGGATCGCTCAGTCACATCACGAACCATAGCACAGCACATTCAGTCTGAAACGCATCATCCAGTGTCTGCGCGTACCATTCGACGCCGTTTACAGCAGAGTGGTCTGTCCGGAAGACGTCCATTGTTTCATCTATCCCTGACGCAGAACAACAGACGTCTCCGCAGCCAATGGTATGATGAAAGAAGGATGCGGACAGCAAAATGGAATGAAATTGTCTTTGCTGGCGAGTCCCGCTTCTGTTTCAACACCACGATGGTCGAATTCGAGTCTGGAGACACCGCGGAGAGAGGATGCTGAACAGCTGCATTATGCACGCCACACTGGTACTGCACCGGGTATTATGGTATGGGGCGGTATTGGATATCACTCTCGCACTTCTCTAGTACGTATTGCCAGTACTCTAAACAGCCAGCGCTACATTTCCGAGGTGTTGGAGTCAGTTGTCCTTCCTTACCTTCAGGGCTTGCCCACAACCATATTTCAATAGGATAATGCTCGACTACACGTGGCTCGCATTGTCCAAGGGTTCTTCGTCAATCGCCAGATTGAATTGCTTCCCTGGCCGGCTCGCTCTTCGGATCTTTCGCCGATAGAAAACATGTGGTCCATGGTTGCTGAACGATTAACCCAGATTACATCCCAAGCTGCCACACCAAATCAACTTTGGCAACTTGTGGAAGTTGCTTGGTCTGCTGTACCCCAAGAACACATCCAAATGCCGAGGCGTGTGGCAGCGGTGATCTCCAACAATGGTGGCTACTCTGACTACTGATTCTAGAAAGAACCTCACTTCACAGAAGTCTATAAATTTAATCGTTTGATACTTTGTCAACGTGTTATCTACTAAATAAATTTTGTTGTGATATCTCTTGTCTTTCTTGGTGTTTCAATTTGGGTGGCCAGCAGTGTACTTAAGCGTTAGCAAGCACAATTTGCATAAACATATTCGCGCGTTAGTTCTGGCCGGAAGTGGAAAATAAGAGATGATAGTAAAGTTTTAATATAAAATAAACTACAGTCAAACTTAAGATCCTTACACTTCTTGACAAAGTTAAGTAGGAAATTAGAAGTAAGTAACAATACAGCTTAAAACTTATCAGTTAACCTGTGGAATTGGCAATAGAAACCTTTAGCCTTCCTGAATCAAGTTTGGTTCAAATTGTAAAATCCCCAAGACATTCTGCGCGTATGAAAATATATGATTCTTTTTCCCGTTTTTGTCTCCCTTTTTCAGTTAATGTAAAAAGAGAAGAAAGGAAGAAATTTTATAAAATAATGCATCTTTGGTTCACGTTGTCCTGGGAAACTAAAGAAATTGTTAGGAAGTTTCAGTTTATCTAGATACATGCAAAAGTTTTATTCTGAATTTTACATGTCGCCCAATGTTCTCAATATTGAGTTTCCGCCCCCACCAAATGCCTCTGGCTTTCAATTCCTTTACCCGTTTCTAGGACTTAAACAATAAAATACTTATGATCTGTGACTCTAAAGCACTAATAAAAACTTTTTTTATCTTACTCTTGTTAAGAAACTGAGATTCACATAATATGCCAGAGAATCAAATAAAATCAAATTTACGAAGTTCAATTTCATCCCCTTGCATTTTAACATTCTTCAAATGTTTCCCGAGAGAATAAATTTATTTATATTGTCTGCAGCCAATAAAGAATATTCCGATTTTATTTCATATAAAAAAGTTAGAGTACAGTGTACTGTCGATTATCCGGTTTTTGGATTATCCGTGTGTGGAGGCGCCCCCGCACACACACTCGACGTTATGTGCAGTGTAAACATCAGAGATAGACATTTATATAATATATGTAAAACACAGTTATATAGACATATAGAAATCGAAGATTTATCTAATTGTGAAGAAGGAAAAATCTGCGGAAATTTTAGCAATAGAAATTGCAATGAATAATAAATGCACTTAGCACACGATTGAGTAAGATTCTCTTTCTTCGTTACATTAGTTAGCGAACTTCAAACATCCTTCTCCAATAACACAAGAAATCTTTCATGTCCTCGAAGAAAATAGCCAAATTAAAATTTCGCTTGGTTCGCAGAAAGCACACGCAGGGAATGAGAAAAACCAAGATGCTGCATTCCTTGCTAAAGCTTCAGCTGCTACTCCTGATTACGAAGATATAAACTTATTTATTTTACAAATGCCAAACATAAATGCTTAAGGCATTAGTTCACTGGCTCTCCAGTACTTTTTAACAATGTCCTCATGCCGAGAAAGTACAATACAATTATTTAAACGTTCAAAAATCATAGGCTGATTGAAATCACACAAAACACAGTTTGGAGAATCCACCACTCCGATTCTGTAGGGGTGGTCTCGCAAATAGTCATGTCCAGTCAGACGTCTAAATAGAGCTATCGCTCTCTTTCTTGGAAACTGTGAATGAAAGTTGTCTCTTCCCCCAGAATCGTCTATCTCTTTCTTATCCATAGCACGTTGACTCATATCCAGTTTAAGAATTTTCTTAAAAGTCAGATTAACAAATAATTTAGTCGTATGAAAAGAAAGCGGTCGATTAATGCGTTGCGTTATTAAAGTTCCTTTCTTAGCCAATGCATCAATTTTCTCGCTGCCCATTATTCCACAATGGGCTAGAATCCATTGGAAAGATATTCTGTGTGCCGTTGCTTTAAGCAAAGGCCTACAGTCTATGATTCTTCGGGAACTTTTTTGATTATTCAGAAGGGACTGAAGCGCACTTTTGGAATCTGACCATATACTTGCCTTTACAAAACAGTGGCTCTGTTGAACAGCCACAGCACTGGCTTCGATTTCCCCATCAAAAGCACTAGTAAGAGGGCCCATTGATAAGAAGAAACTAAAAAAGCTCGCTATGGATACCTGCTCTAGCATCGCTCGCTCTATCTGACATAGAGCCGTCAGTGCAGACACGCAACCACTCATTTTAAGGATAGCGAAACCCAATAGCTTCCATTGCAATAGATCTTAATTGTGAATCGCTCATTTCGTTTTTAACAATTCTTTGTATAAGGTCAACATTTATATTCAAATTCAAAAAGTCCAAGGGACAATGGGGAGGAGATAAAATTAGGTAATCTCGGCTCAATTCCTAAGCATCAGATTCTCTCTGAGCAGCTTGGATAAAGCCAATTTGAGTTTCAAGATTCCTAAAACTTTCTTTATTATAGTTCCTCCAAAAAGATACGGATACCGTTAAAATATCACAAGTGACACGCATATCGTTAAAATGTCACAAGAACAGAAAAGGCAACGAATGATACTGAAAATACAAGCGAAGAAGGTACAATTAAGTCTATCCCGAGAACAGCAGTACTTCTGTTGAAACTGTATTGGACTTTGTTGAAAAAAATGGGATTTGAATGTAATGATTAAATAGCCCCTTCGAAAAATACGCAGGGAAATTCGAGAACTATTTAAACGTTCTAAAAATCAAAGTAAAATTACCGATTTTTATAAAGAAAAACAGATACAATATTCAGAAAAATGAGAAATCGCATTATTCGCAATCTACTTTTCTGGCATTAACCTGGATATAACTAACCGGCATTAACCGGATATATTGAAATACTAGAATACACTGCGTATTTAGCCACATTCGGGGAACATAGACACATTCATAGACATAGACACATAGACACATTCGGGAGGGGGAGGAATCTAAACGTAGAAAGCAGATTTTTGCATTGGATTTTACTATTTTGTACATGGGAAATAAATTAAAATGAACATCTGTCTACACGAGTTTTTGCACATCACCGCCAACTTCACATAGATCGAATATTATTATTGTGAAAATACAATAGTAACTCGGTTATGTCACTAATCTGTTTTATATTCTTGGACTTATACCAAACTGGACGTATACTAACGAACATTTCCAATGAGAAATAAAAATAATTAATCTGTTCTTATAAAAAGTGCTATTATTATAACACCGTTTAGTACTAAATAAAATGTAATAGGTGAAATATATACTGCTCAAAAATGTTTTTCGGTTGGACAAAGCAATCTCTCAACATGCTGTAACGTCTCCGATCTTCGACTGGTGATCGATCTCATCCAATAAGTTTTTTAAATCCATACCAATACAATGTTTTTTTAATTAAAACTGTGTTTTATTGAACAGATGAATAACATATAATTTAAATGGTTTTTTTTAATTAAATAAAACTAAGTGCATATAGCATGTTTAAAATAAATACTTTGAAACAAACACCACAATTTAATTTTTTTCGTGGAGTAGTTAGATTATGGCTGAGGAGCGTTCCGCCCCGGGCAGTGCATTTTTAGGAGCGGCATTTTCTGCATGAAACATTGCTTTGTACGAGTTAATCAGGTGGATCGTCGAGGCAGGTGAAGAATAATTGAGTTCTAAATTGTCACACAAAGTTAAATTGAGAAGAAAATAGCTTTTACTCTTGATAAAGTATTCAAAGATATATTGTGATTTCAATAGCTATAAACATTTGTTATATCTTTTGTATTCAGTCGAAACTTTTGAATGCAAATTACGAATACTAACTAAATTATGGTTACGATGTTATTAATAAGGAAGAATTTGCCGTTAAGAAAGAAGTACTTCAGAGTTTTATTTCCTTTATTGATAGAAAAATGGAAACATTCACGTGGAAGGTCAGTGCTTCTGAATTTATGCAGCTTGTTCTAAAATACGATCTCCAAGGCAAATAAGGCAATACTGGTATAAATTTTCCTCTCAACTGTTGAAAGCGCTCTAGTTGTATGAAATGTTCTCTAACTAAAAATCCTTTATAAACTACAAATGTGTATTTCGAATTTAAGAAAGCTTTGTTTATTGTCTAGATATCACCGCAAGCGCGATCAAATAAATCTCTACAGTGTGAGGAGTAGTTTTGCTAACAAAAAAAAAGTTGGAGGTAAAATAATAATACAATTGTAAATTTGGAATTAAACTTTGTTTCAAAAATAAACGTACAGTTTTAATTTATTAATCATATTTTAATTTATTATTAATTTAATTATAATGTATTTTTGACAGTTTTTGGGCTTATTTGTTTGTATATAAAGAGGGGCGGAAAATACACGGACGGCCAATAGCAGCGGAAGTTTTAGCTACGCCACTGCAGAGAGACATCATTGTAAAAATAATAAAAATGTCTTGAGGAGACTCTAACTTATGCTTGTCCACTGAAAACTGACTATAGAATTTGTGAATAAAAACACAAACTCCCTTAGCTATGTATATAGGTTTTCAGGCGATACAAATTAAAGACAGTTAATATTTCATTTCTAAATTCTTCTTGGTAACTGTGAACTCTTCTTCTTGGTAAATTCACTTTGGACAGCAGAGGTAAGGTCTAATTAAAAGAGTTTGGAACATAAACACTAAGGTTTTTTTAGGAGGCTTCTAATGTTTACACTCCTTGTTTTCATGAGAGAAAAACTGGAATGTAGGATTCTTAAAACAAGAGCTTGCAGGTCCGTTTGTATAAGATTTGTCTCTGTTACCCAGCATAAACTAAATTAGATCCTACAATGAACCCGGCGAATTTTCGCAGAGGTGTGAATAAATTACCAACACAGAAGAAGAGTGAAAAATAATCCTTTATTAAATTCAAATGATTAACAGAAAGGCACGATCTTTGTGCTTTACAATGACACCGTCAACTTGCGGTGAAACTGAAACGTAGACTAGAATTCAAGTCAAAATCAAAAAGAAAATAGTGCCGGATTAGCACATTAAGTTACGCCTAACAGGTTGACTCACAAAAACCTAATAGGCGTGACGATAATCCGAAATGGCCAAGAGGCTTGTAGCAATTTATATTTATTTTAAATAACCAGTTAAATTTAATTTTAAGTTACTTTCCTATAAGCCTTCATTCCCCTAATTGTCAGCGCCAGAATATTTACATTTGGTATCGCGCGTAAAAATGCAAATTCTACCAGTGGAAGAATAAGTTTAAATATCGACGTTCCAGTAGAAAGTGAAAGAGTCTGGGGAATCTCTACGAGTGCTTATACGCAAGCTTTCGCTTAGTAGTTATCGCTGGTTAGACGTGGCTTTACAGCTATTACCTTGCTGTCACTAGACTCATATACGCACTGTAGGATACAGGATTGTATGAGCTCTGTAGTTTAATTCTACTACTTGCGAATATTCAATTTTGACTTTGATTCTATCGTTTCAGTTACCGCCCAAGTAGAGGCGTAGTATGCTAGCGTCAAGTTGATGCATTGTACATGATTTAAAGAGTTTAATAAAGGGAAGTTTTAACCCGTTTTCGGTGCAATCACTATTATTTCTGCAGATTCTACATAACAGATAGAGAGTAGAACCTTACAGGCTTACTAGCGTAACAGCGAGATAGGAAAGAAACGTACGCTGGTTAGCGAAAACACGCTCTGGATAAACTCAGAGATTCTCCCGTTTAAATACTTACTTCACCTAACTTTAAAATTTACATCCTGGCGAGAAAATACTAGAGAAATTTGAGGAGTTCAGGAAAGGTATCAAACTTAAAATAAATTTTTTCTGCAAAATAAGGGAAACCCTACATTTGAAGGCATAGGTTTTTGAATGCAAGCCCAAGTTCTGACTTTACGCACATGCATAAAACTCATGATTGACCATAGATGGATGCATCTAGGTGTCCGTATGCAAAGAAGCAGTAGCAAGTGGCAGTAATAACAAAAATAGATTAAAAAAGTAATATGTCCCACATTCAGTTCGGAAAACATCTTATGCAAAAAACAAAAACCAGAAGGAAAGAAGGAAAGTGGCAAACTGTGTGAAAGGGGCAAAAAAATGTCAAAAATAATAATGAAAAAGGTGTAGAGTCATTAGGTTATTTAGTAGCAGGAGACATGAAAAATATGCAATTCCTTCGCCGGGAATCGAACCACGGACCTCTGAAATACCGGCTCAGTGTGCTGACCATTACACCACGAAGGCATACTTAGAAGGTGGGAGATATACCTTATATACTCCCCTTTTTAAAGGGCGACTAGGGTTTTAGGGGACCTAGTTGCCAAATCCTGGGTGTCGAGAGTCGTCATCCACAATCCTTTTAGTTCGGGCGCCACTGTAGAGACATTAGGTATTTTTTTGGAACAAGAGAGATGAAAAATATGCAATGCCTTCGCCGGGAATCGAACCATGGACCTCTGAAATACCGGCTCAGTATGCTGACCATTACACCACGAAGGCACACTTAGAAGGTGGGAGATATACCTTATAAAGGAAAAAAGAAATTTACATCTTACGTAGCATTATGATCAGGCATTTGATGCAGCCGAAGAAGCGAATGAATCAGTTTATTTATGTAGCTTTGTTGGTTCAGAAACAGGTTGATTTATTTGCCTCTTTCCACTAATTGTCAGTGCCACAATATTTACATTTGTTAGCACGATTACATTTGGTAACAACTCTCTGATGACGATGCAGCGAAAGATGTAAATTTCTTTTTCATTTTTGGTTTTGGCGATTTTTGCCCCTTTCATCCAGTTTGCTACTGTGCTTCTGAGTTCTGTTTTTTGCATAAGGTTTACTCCAAATAAAACAATCATACATTTTGTATTGAAGCAAACAGACTTAGCATTAAAGAAAACTTGTTTGCACACACATGCAGAAATATTGATGACATAGAAACGTAGATTGTAGATTCATAATGAAGAGCAACCTGACACCCGACGCAGAATAAATATTAAGCTTCATTTCAAACAACCTGGCACACTACTTGTGCCTATTTTAAAATGCTTGCATTTTTGATAGCTTCGCAGTAAGAAGAGACCAGCAGGTAGCAGTCCAGCTAGGCCAAAGTGCAGAAAGCAACTGCATGCTCAGAATGAAATCTTAATTCAGAATAAGTTAGTTTGGGTTCTCAATGCATTTGATTGGACATTTAATTCTGCTGTAAATTTATTATTGGCTGTTCGAGTTTTAATTCCACCTATATCATCAGTGTTATGTAGGAGCCATATGACAGGGATTAGTCTTGAAGTGATGCAGTGCAGAGAAAGATTATTTTTTTAGAACAGGGAGGCGATATACCAGATTAAAACTAAGCACAAAGGGAAGATTTCTAATTTAAATTCTAATTTATGCTTTACATATTTTTTTATTTTTATTACACACACATACACACACACATACATATACATATGTAAAATATAAAAAATACTATGGCTTTGCTCTACGCGAACAGGCAACCTATAATTAACTTTCCGCAATTTCAGGATCTTCCCCCTAGACCAGTACTTTCGAAAACATTCTGGCATGTTATATAACTGCTGGTATAAATACCGAATACGCTTGTATTAGATGGAGAATATCCATTAATGCCTCTAAATCAAAATTACTAATAGTCAGGCGGACCCATACTAGGAGAGAAATTAATGCCAAACTTATTCTTTTTGGAACTGAAGTACCGATTGTAAAGCATGCATCCTATTTAGGAATCGTACTCAATGAAAAACTAACATGGAAAAATCATATTAACACCATAAAAGGAAAAGCCATTGCGGCTCTCACAAGTTTAGTACCACTTCTTGGATCAAATTCGAATTTAGATCTTGTTAAGAAGAGACACTTATACATTGCTGTAATTAGACCAATACTAACCTATGCTTCTCCGGCATGGGCGACATATACTAAAAAAGATGTACAAAAACTTCAAGTCTTCCAAAATAAAGCATTAAGATTAATTACCAATGCCCATTACTTTGTCTCAAATGAGACTCTACATAAAGATCTTTCATTGGAATATCTCAATCATCATCTGCATAGATTAAACACAAATTTTTTCAAGAAAGCCCTACTATGTGACCATTTGAATATATTTAAGGTTTTCGACTATGTTGCCTTAGAAGAAGATTATAATCTTAGGCCTTTTGCAGCTCATTTAACGAGGGATTTAAATTTCCCGACTTAAACTGCAGCAGCATGTATATAGTGTAAATAGTGTATTTTTAGTTGTTAGATTACCTGTATTTACTTGTCTTGTTTTATTTTGTTTTATGCTCTTTTTTCTGTATATGTTTTTGTACTATGTATTTTTATGTTTTTATTATGCACCTACTAGTTAAATCTAACTTCTTTGTGAAAATGATTAGGAATACCTCTCCATCGTCTTTTCGTTGGTTTTATTACTTGCGGTGTCTTGTACCCCCGTTTGGTTCTGCTTCTAACTTGTTTCACCATCTCATATTTTTCTAAGCACCTGTCAGGAAACTTTATGTTTGGTGCAGATCTCTGCGGATCTTTAGTGAGCCGGATAAACCTCATATTATGAGGTATCCCGGCGATAGCATTCCCGACTAGACTAGTCTTCGTCAGACTGCTTTCTTCTATCCCCGCTGCTACAAGACTCCGCTGCTGCTCATCCCATCTTTCTTCCCTTTGTTAGAACAATTATGCAGTAGAAAGTCTAAATTTAATCCTACTTAGTTTAAATCACTATTGAATATGTAATTTGGAGAATTTGATCTAAAGGAAAAATGATCTGCGGTGAGAATTGAATAAAGATGTTGAAACTAAAAAGCTAAATATTTCTTTGTCGTCATTTTGCAGCCTTCTACTCAGCCACAACAACGCCCGGAACCTGGTGTAGTATCGCCAGTGACTTTAACTTGATTACACAAGTTATTTGTCTTAAATTTAAATTTAAATTTTATAGGCTTTTGTATTTTTTACCTTTTGATTTGATTCCTTTAAAAAAGAATTTTTTTTTACAAAACACTTTGATACAATGTACAATGCCAAAAAGCAGTTACCTTTTATTAGGCAACGGAATTTTTTTGATATTTTGTACTTAAGGCTCCTCAACGATCAGCAAATTAGTCACGCTGATTTGTTGGAGAGGATATGCCAAAAAATTAATTTAAGATGTTATTGTCTTATCAAATACTGCATCATAGTAATAGAGATTTATATTGAATTGTTTTCTTAAGGTATTGTATCATAATAATTTGTACTGAATTTTTATACTGCTTTAAAATATGTCAGTGTATTATTAATTACTTACGACAAGAAGAATGAATGCAATTAGTACATTACTCATAAATCGTATATTTTCTAATTTTTGTATAAAAAGATGTTCTCCATCGAGAGACTTAAAAAAAATTTCATTCGACTTCAACTACATTTGTGAAAGAACTCTAAAACAAAAATTTCATTTTTAATGGACATTTTGAAGAAAATTGAGGCCTTTTATGATTCTAATTTATTATTTGATATTATTCTTACATATATTATTGTCTTATAGTTCTAAATCAGATGTTTTGTTATAAATTATATGTTATAAATCACAGGTTCCATTATAAAATTATATAATTAAGCATTTTCTAACTAATGAGAAAGATCATGAGTTAGTAAAGGGCACAGTTCAAGCCCTGTAGGCTATGTCCTAGATGTTTTTTCATGTCTTTGCTCATACTCTAAATTTTTCTTGCTTCACTAATGTACTCATGCTTTGCTCTCCCGGCCTCTCGTTTTGAAGGGGGGAGATGTATAATATAAAAAATACGATGGCTTTGCTCTACGTGAACAGGCAACCTCTAATTAATTTTCCACAACTTCAGGATCTTCCCCCTTAGGCCAGTACTTTCGAGAACACTCTGGCATGTCATATAACGGCCACTATGATAACCGAATCGCGTCATTTTTTAGTCAGACTGTTTCTTGCTATCGCTGCTATTAGAACCTCCGCTAAATTACCGGAATTACACTCACTTCCAAAAGTTAAGCACGGAGAGAAAAATGCTAATTTCCGGAAGCCAATCAAAATTGAAGAGGATGTAGTTCGCTGCAGAAGTAGATGGAAGTATGCAAATATTTTAGGTAACAGCCAACCGCGCTTTCATGTCAAGAAATATGCAAAAACGGTAGTCTTATAAGAAGCCAGCTTTATGAAGGGTTACAGAAGTTGATTGTAAGTGCTGATAGAAGGTGTTTAAAACTTTTGTACAATTTGTTTTCAAGACATACGTGTTTCTATGACTTCCAGAAGACGAATGGAAGATTCTGAGAGCTAACGTACTGTGGGGCGCATTGAAGCAAGACAGTCGATCAGAGATGTTGCTCTTTTCTTCGGCGTTCATCATTCTGTAATTTCAAATTTATGGAAACAATTCCAAAACACACAGACAGTTGTCCGAAGGCCCGTAGCTGGTCGCCCAAGGGTTACAACTCCCGCGGAAAATCGATATATTGCTATTGTAGGCAAGCGGATTCGCAGAGCGAACTCCACACGTGTGACTCTATGGTTACTGACGCCCGGGTAACTCGAGTTTGTGTTCCTCTATCCGTCCAATCAAGAGGGGCACGATTACAGTGGTGCCGGGAACATGACAATTGGAATGTATCTGACTAGGGCAGTATCATGTTTATTGATGAGTCAAGATTTGCTCTGGAGCCAGATGACAAGCGTATAAGGATATGGCGTGAACAACGAACACGCAATCAGTAGAACATCACGTCCGAGGTGGAAGCATTATGGTGTGGGCAGGGATTTCATTAGGATACCGCACCGACCTGCATATCTTTAAACTGAGTTCTTTGATGGCTGTCCGGTATCGAGATGAAGTCCTAGAACCCATTGTGAGATTGTACGCTGCAGCAGTTGGCTCTACTTTTGTTTTAATGGACGATAACGCACATCCCCATAGAGCTGACATCGTCCATGACTACCTGGAGAGTGAAGGGATTGCGCGTATTGCGTGACCAGCATATTCAGCCGACCTTAATCCCATTGAAAATCTTTGGGATGCTTTCGGCCGTGTTGTATCTTCACGTTCCCCACCTCCAGCCACACTTAGCTGGAAACTACTCTACAAGAAGAATGCTTAATTCTGGTGGTTGACCACCTAATTGAAAGCATGGTCACAAGGTGTAAACTTTATATACAGATGGGGGGATCACATACCCTATTAATGTCCTTTTTTTCATTTTATGCTGTTTATTTTCACTTTATACATAATTGTGTTTAAGTCTCCAGTATGTTGTTATCTGATAACTTACAAAAATTTAATATTGTTTTCATTTCTGTATATAATTACTGATTTTGTTTTATGCATAAATAAATATGCTACTTTCCTGCCGAATTTTGTGTCAATCAAAGCAGTATTTGTTGATTTTTTTTTTCATTTTTCATCTTCGTGCTTAATTTTTGGAAGTGTGTGTAAAATGAAGAATTAAGAGGCTATTGCAAATATAAGTTAGAATTATAATTTACATATTTTTTTTAAAACTTAGATATATATTTAACCACCATACAGTAGAACTTCGCTTAACGAGCATAATACATCCGTTTTTAGAAGAAGTTGCCTAAAAATATGTTTTTGCCTACAAAATTTCGCGAAAATGAGACACAGCATTATTGTTAAATAAATTTGTAACTCACATAGCTACAGCCCTGTTAACTGACATACATCTAAGTTCTCAGCCTACGGTGCAACAGTTTTCCATGTATTCAGCATTCCTCTTAATTTAGTAATAGTCTTTACTGAAGCTGGTTATTTCCTCCTCCCCTGATGAAATATCCTCCACAACTGCTTGCTGTAACACAGAACAGAGCTCCGTAAGCTCTTCGGTTGACTGCTCATGGCTATGCTATTCCATCAGCTCATCGATGTCCTTGCTATATTCACCTCCAGCCCCATAATACTGGCGAGAGATTCAATCTTTTTTACTACAAGCTTCACAGTCACTTTCTTAATCCTCTTGGAGTAGCACTCGGCAACGCTGTTTGGGCAAAGCTTCTAGCCGAGAGGCTGGCAGGATACTGCATGTGACGTAAAGACGTAACCACCATGCGCTTTATAAGAAACAGATTAGTCCAGTGGTCCCCATATGTCGGGAAGGACTTGGGACGATTCGCTTTAAAGATAACATTGAAAACCTACTATTTTATGTAACAACTCTTTTTAATTATTAAAATCAGATATTGTATAAGTCATATGACTATGAAATTCACAGCTTTTGAAAGTAACATTTAACATATTTCATAAAATCTTTTTGTACTGTATTTTGTGAACTTGTTCACGCGTAATTCTTCTTTTTGAATAAACATCTTGACTTTGGGAAAGCAGCAAAAATGTTTATTCTTAAATATTACATTACTCTAAAAATTTGAATAATAACAGCAATATTAAAAATAGAAAAAAAATGCGCATTTGTTCGGCGCTGATTTCAAATGAAAAGTCTTCGTGGGTATCGAGCGCCAACGGAATTATCCTTTTCATCTGGGAGCAATAATAATAATTTGGGCCTAGAATTATAGGCAGTAAAATTTGCGTAAAAATGAGTTTCTTTCAAAATTCATTGAATCAAGATTTCTTCTAAAATTAATGTCGGAAAAATTTTTAGTTCGACTAATCATTTGAAATGAATACAACATTTCATTTAAATTCCTCTTACTTCAATCTTTTACGCAGAAAATATAAATGAGAATTTTCTTAGAGATTTATTTTTACTTTTAAACATGCATACTTTTTATAAATTGCTTTTATACATTTCCGTATAATTTTCTTAAGAATAACTTCTAGTACAGTTTTAAAAATTATTGTAAATCTTATCAGTGTGTCTTAGAAACACTTTTTTCAAAAGTATTGCATTAATAAATCATATATCTTAAATACATCATTCATTAATACAGAATCTTCAGTTCAAGTCCTTAATTCTATGACCAAAAACGAATTTAAAAATTATTAACCAAGGTGTTTTATGCAAGGGTTTTTAAGACATAATCAATCAGCAGTATTTGCTTACGTAAAATTTAAGGAATTAAAATAATTAATGACTTTAATAAAAATGTAACACGTTTGTTGTTTTGTTATGCTTACAAAAGGAATTTTTGTATATTTCTAAAAGGCAATTAAATAGATATATTCGATTTTAAATAAAATTAAACTTGTTAATATGATCATAAATTATAATTTTTTTTATGATTCATAATGAGATCTGGTTGCATGATGCATTCTAATCTCTAAATATCTACGTACAAAAACGGCTTAATTTATAAAAATAAAAGCCCACTAGCGGCCGTGCGGTAAAGTCGCTAAACACTGGTAGTTCCATCCAGGGCTCGAATCTCGGTGAACGGACTGGCTGTATGGACGCTTTTGTGGCTTTCCTCATTTGTAACGCGCATACCAGCCAATTTACCTTATAACGTCCTCCAAGAAAGCATTCCTTCCCTTAAGCAGATAACCCTCGATTGCTCTGTCATTATCAAATAAACCAAACCAAGCATATTAGCATAAATGGAGTAAGCATCCTCCATATGACCCATGCAATAAAAATGAAGTCATGAAATATCATGGTATGACCTCACGACGTATCAGGGCCGTTGCCATAGGCGAGCTTCTAGTTGGTTTTATTTACATTCTAATCGGCATTGTCTACATGTCAGCTTTCATCACTGAATATTTATGTCTCCCATTCTAATTTTAAAGCTTAACATAAATGATTTTCTACTTAATATATAGAAAATCACAAGGACTGCAAATATCTGTTTCAAATTCAATAAAATCTAGGTACAAGAAAATGTGTAAATGGTAACTACACGACAGGATAAAACCTAGAATACCAGTGGAAGTTTAATTGTTATTTTACCCAAATTATGCCTAAAGACACTTTTCTGAATCTTCGGACGTTGATATTTGCTCTCAAAATCAGCGTAACTTTATTTAACAACACGTTTCGTACTCTTATCCGTACGCTGTATGGCGGCCATGATAAGTCGTGACGTCATGTTGTTGGCATTTCCTTGGCTTCATTTTTGTGACGTCATGCTTATACCATCTATTCTAATTATTCTATCTTCACTGAAATAAGAATGCAACAGTAAACTAATTGTATTATTTAGTCAGATATTTTTCTTTATTTTCATTAACGTAATCTTTTAGGGGAAAAAATATAAGATATTCTACACTCTTTTTAAGGCTTTAATTTATTGCAGTACTTTAGCATTATTTCACAAAGTGTGCTTAATTAAACTAATTAGAACAATAATAATAAAATTATTATTGTTATTTTGTGAAGTAAGTTCGCACTGAGGAATAATACTGAAAACATTAAAAATACTATATATTAAAAAATAATAATAATAAAATTATTATTTATTATATTAATATTATTTTAAACTAAACTAATTTATTTAATTACATAGTTTCTTCAAATTCGTTATCTTTAATATCATCTGCTAGGAAAGAAATAGGAGATATCTGGTCTGAACGGTCCATAATCTCCACGTCACTCGTTCTGCGCTCATTAACAGAACATCGCTTGTTTAGAAATAATTTTTTTTACATTTCTCTTTTATGCGAAATACTCGTTATGAGAGGTGATCGTTAAGCGAGGTTTGACTGTATATAATATATGCGGACATTTTTAATGAAGGTGAACTCGGCCCTATACTAATTAACCATATAATAGAGAAATGGATCATTCACTCGCTTACTCCACGAAATTCCAATGTTATAGACACATAACCAATATCACATTCTCCCCCCAAAATCTCTTAATAATATAACGCTTTTTCAGTTGTTCTTACTGTTTGAGGAAATGTAAAATAATGGATAACGGGATTTGAAAATAGCTATCGAATTTTGAATCACAGTTGATGTACTGGGTGGCAGATATGTCACATTTGTATTTTCATTTATGAATAAGATGCTCAAGAGCAACCATGTCAAACTCAGCATCTCAAGTGGGTAAGAGAGTAAATGTTTCGTATATTGTATTTCTTTAACAAATAAAAGAAACATAAATATTAGTATATATTGTTCCTTTCTCGACACCTGGCATCTTTTTCCTGCAACTAGTTTCCTAATATCCGAAGATATGCTGCTCCAACGAGCAGTTTTCCGAACACAAGTAAGATGATCTCTGTTAATCTGTATCTCGCTGAAGACTTGTTCTTTTTGATTAATTAGAAAACTTTTTCATACTGATACATACTACCGAACAGAGAAATCACGTGTAGTTCAAATTTGCGGATTTTTGAGAACCGAGTGGTCAAATATTTGCAAAGTTCGAAGATACTCACTTCACTGAATTTGTCCTTAGTTATATCGATGCAGGAGCGTGAGAGATGCGCAATGCCCGCTCCAGGATTCAAACACTGGACCTCCCGATGCTATCCGTATGTGCTATGCAGTTATACCACGAAGCCACGCAATAAGAAGAGAGAAAAAAACCTTACATACTCCCCATTTTGTCTGGAGGCTAAAATAACAGGTACAGGTAGAAGCTAGACCAACACCTCTATAGTACCAAAGAACGTCTATGTAAAGAAGGAAAGACTCCGTAGACGTAATGTAAACCAGTTTGTCTTCTACGCCGCTAGAAAGAAAATGAAACATTCGCCAAGGGATTTGGCGACGGAACCTGTTGGCGAGAATTTGCCCTCTGTGATGTGCAGGACCTGGCCGAGATTTCCTCCTCCGCCACGTGTGTAGAAAATTGAGGATACGGCTTAAGATGAATTGTTCTTTGACCTGGGAAATGATGAAATATTAGGTGAAGTTTCACTTTCACTGGCTGTTGAACTTGCATTATACATATCGCAGTTTGATGTCTGATTTTATGTCCGTCAATATGGAGGGGAAAAAATGGAGTCACATAGCTTTGCTCATAGCTCTTGATAAACGTGACCGTCGAACCTGTTCGAACTTCGACTTCAGCTTCGAGCTTTGGCGCTTTTTGGCGACAGATATTTCACGCATGCGCAGCTGTTTCCCTTTTCGTTCGAAGGTAGCCACTTCTGCTGCTGCGAAGTTTTCCTTCTTAACAATACATATTTTTTAGTAGTACCATAGGTAATTAAGGTATTGATGAAGCTAGGTCACTGCTAAGCCTGCTTCCTAGTTTTGAGGAAGAACACCGGAGGGGGGGTAGGAGGATATTGGGAAGAAGGGGATGCAGTCACCAAATTTTGGTGGTGACGCATTATCGTTCACTACCTTTTAGTTCGGCCACCACTCGTAGAGTCTTTTTAGAGCTTTTCAGTGTTAGGAAACTGAAGAAATCCGTAATTTCCCTCCCTGGGATTCGTACGGGCCTTTTGATTATGCGTCGGACGTGCTTCCCAGGCATACCACGAAAGCACGCGAGAAAGAGGGAGAAAATAATCTATAAATCTTTAAAGTAAAGATTACATTGTGAGTTGAATCGCACTGTTGATTCCGTCTGCAAATGGGCTACTTATTTTTGTAAAGACACTGCCTCAAAGAGACCTTTATAACACCCAAGATTGTATATATGTTTCGACATTTTGTGGAACTGCAATCTTTATTAATGTATTATAATTACCCTATTTTTTCCCGCATTTCCCTCTTTGTTTACTAATTTTATCACCCGAAAATCAAAAATGAAAAAATACGCAAATAATTTATTTTCCGAAAGACAGGGCTGCAGTAAGAACATAAATGAAAAATAGTCACCGATAAACAATAGGTAAGTAATATAATATTATTTCTTTAAAATAAACCTATATTCCAATAAGAATATATGTCATATTAACATTACAATATTTCACAAGCCATTTTCATTTCTACTCCCCTGTCATATAAACTTTGCTCGCTCTTAATGTTTTCTTTGCTACTCCTTCGGCTTTAAATTTGTCATAAATATTAAGAGAAGGTGAGTGGACAGTTGAATACTTATATCGGGGACTGCAAGCCAGTTCGCGTTTTGCTTCTTGTGGTAGGTCGGCTCTTGTATCAAGTTGGCATAAATGCCAAAACGGGAAAGGTTTAGCGTGACTTTTCCAGATAGTTTGCGAGAGTTTGTGAGTAAGACGAAAACAATCATTCCATAGACGAATTCATTTTAAAATTTAGGAGAGCTCGTCCTCTGAACGAATTAAAGAAGAAGAAAATTAAGTGAATCTTTTTAAAATTTCGAGAATCTTCCACTTAAAAGCTGGGAGGGGTTATGCGACGAAATACGGTATATATATTTGTTATTTTCTCGGGGTGAGTCGATTCTCGGGGTGAGCCGCATAAAAATGAGTTAAGCGCTACATGCCTGCCCTAGAGCATTCATTGTCTAGTAACAAATGTATTTTGAAAGGAATTTGTTATTTATCCCCCCAATACATTAAGCACACATTTTTTTGAATTAAAAATTGAAGAAAATATCTTAGAATAAAGCAAAGTCGATATGCAAGCTATCGGATTAGTTCTTTAGTAAACTGGCGGTAAGTTCTTGTCAATACTTTTAAAGATCTTGGAGATTATGAAAGGTAAAACATTTTTAAAAAAATAAAAAAGGTTTTAATTAAAAAAAACATAATTTCCTCCAAGGCAAAGCGTAATCCTATCTTTAAATAATTTAAACGGCTTTGAGGCAACGTCTTTTTGGATGTAAATTCGTTCTTGTATTCTTTTTTCAAACAGCCTAGTTTTATCTACGTTAAATAACTATTCAAGTAAATAATCTTCATTTTTAGAACTTCTTTTTGTTTTTTTCTCAGAACTTTCAGCAACTTCGAGATCGAATAAGAAGCTTTTGTTCTTATGCGTATATTAGGTAAATTACATCGACTTTTAAATTCTTAAAATCAATTTTTGTTAAACTTAAAACTTTGCTGCGCCACAAAATGAGTTACGTGACCTTTGCCATTGTTTGCCTTTTAAATTATTTGCTGATTTTGTGGAAAGTTGTTGAATAGTCTAAAGATATAAAATATTAAATAATAATTAGCATTATATTAAGCATTGCATTTTGCATTGGTGACTCGCATCATTGTAATATATGCTCAGTGATGATATTTAGCAAAGCCGTATAGTACATACAGACTATATAGTTTATATAGTTTATATAGTTTACATACAGATTATATAGTTTATACAGACCACTTCGGACCACAAAATAAGAAAAATCATCTGTATCTTTGTCTGGATTCGAATTACTGATCTTTTACTTGTTAATTACATGTACCAGCCACTTATACTACGATAGCACGACAAGACAATGCGATAATTCCTTACATTCTTCCCTATTTAAAGGATGATTGTGAAAGACACGAGGTTCAGTTGATCAAAGTGGTGATATTAGCTTCCACCACATTATTAGTTCGAGGATTACTGTAAAGACCATTAGACATTTCTCTCAGTAAACATGAAAAATCACCTGCGCCTTCATTTCATATTTTGACCGCTAATTTTTCCCTTGCTAACGGCTTACGCCATGCGTATGATTTATAATGCTTGACTTATGAAATAGTAATTCCATAAGTAATTAATAAATGTATCATAAAGAAGCAGGTAGAATATAACCTGATCTTGTATAATTAGTGCCAAATTCTTGTGCGCAACAATAAATGTTCCGGTTTAGATCCCAAAGTGGGTGAAAAAATTTTAATACGGTTTTTGCCTGAGTTGTGTTAAGATTCCTACAGGAAGTTTAAGTAAAGCATTAAAAAGAATTAGCATGTTCATAAATTTGTATCCATTTTATACTATAAGGAAATTAAAAACAATTTTCTAAAATCTATTTTGAGTAACATATGAAGTTTCATTTTTATTTTAGTAGTTTAATTTTATGTCTGAAATGCAAATTCATCTGTTAGGAGTTCTAGGCAGAGATTTAAGGAACAGCGGCAGTTTAAATACATTTCGTTTAATTTATCTTTCAAGCCGCCCAACCGGGATAGTGGTTAGCGAGGCTGACTGACGTACCGAAGGGTCTGGCTTCGAATTCCGGAGAAGGCATGGATGTTTCCGGACGCATAGTGTCTGTGCGGTATTGGGAGCACTGTAAATACGTGGGGAGGCGAAATTCCCCTCGAGTGATAGCCAAATTTTCAAACTGACATTTATTTAAAATAGTTCTAACATGTTTAATTAGTCATAAATAATTTAATCTAAACTAAATATAAACAAATTCAAGTTTTCACAGAAAAGTTTCGAAATGGGACTGTGAGCTTAGTAAATTTTTCATCGACGCATGAATAAAAATAGATATGTTTGTACCTGTAAGTAAAAACTTCTTTATTTCTACCGCAGCTTGACACTTGACGATATCCCGAGTTTCGTAAAGATCGTAGACTTGGAGAGAAATTATTAGAAATTATCTTCATCACGGATAATAAATGTTCATCGATCAGTGGAATTCTTACTAATTTTCGGCGGTGAAAAAAAGACTTCGCTTATAATTGTACTCTCAAGGATTATTTTCAGTGCAAAAATTCGTGGCTACTTAATTATTTATTACTTTTCTTGAAGTATCGTAATCGTGAAAAATTTCGATTATCAGATTTCGAAGGAAATATCCATTTTGATCCTCCCGAATTCATTCTAATGTTTTTCGCTTGCATGACATCTGTATGTATGTATAAATAAAATAAAGGAATTTTTATTCCAAAACGGTTTGTAAAATGGATTCAAAATAGATTTTTTTTCGTGACGTCTGTATGTAGGTATGTATTTATTTCGCATTACTCAAAAACGATTAGCCATAGAGAATTGAAATTTTGTATATGTGATTGCCATAAAAGTTTGTTGTGCACCTCCCTTCTCCATTCAGTCGGCTGTGACAAAAGCGTTATATACTTATCGCTTTTGCCGCTTTAAAAGTCCTTACCCGGCCTTTATTTTCACAATCGTTGGTCGTTATCATATTTCCAATTACAGAAGTGTTTTAAATGGCCAAAATATTCAGTCAAATTAAAAAAAAAAATTATTTTCGGCAAATAATGAAATCTAACTTTTAATGCTGCCTTCCGATTACTATACTTACATTTGGGAAAGTTTTAATATTCGTTATAAAATAATAAAGAAGTATGAACCGCGAGGACAAAAATTGACCGGACGTATTTAATTTCAAAATTTGCAATTTTTATATGTCATTTTCAACTTTTTTTAAGGGATCGGTTAATAAAGTTAGAATAATGATAAGAAATAAGTTCAATAAGATTTATATAACACTAAATTAACTATGCATTTATGCTTATAAAATGCATTTATAGACTTTGTGACGCTATATTCGTGATCGTTTTTAATGGTAATGAAAATAAGGTAAACTCGGACTTAACTAAAATCTTGAAATCTCTACTATACCTTATTTGCTACGAATACATAACTGTAATGTATCCGCCGTCCGTATAAAACTGATTTATGAGCCGCATGTGGGCCGTTTGCCGCCATTTTCAAACAGCTGTTTTAAATCATAATGCTAACTCAAAATAATAAATACTAAAGTTGCATCTGAATCATCTATCCTCTTGACTCTTCAACTGAAAATCTGTTTCCAAAGACAAAAAAAAAAAAAAAAAAACAAACGAATTCGAATAATTTACTCCTCTCCGAGCTCTCTACAGTTTTTGTGAGTGTACTACAATACACAAAATGTTCATATCGTACAAACTAGGAACGTATTCCGGTTTTTCGCAATTTGGTCATTTTAATGTTCACGGATATTATTTGTCTGAAACAAAACAAAATAAACTAAATTTCAAATGACAATATATATAAATTATTGAACGAGGATTTGAAATCAGAATACACAGTCCAGTCACATTAATGTGACCATCTGTCAAAAGCCAGAATAACCACCTTTCGCAGAGCGGACTGCTGCGAGACGTGCAGGAAGAGAGTCACATAGGTCCCTGAAGGTGTTCTCTGGGATGTTGAGTCATGCCGACTCTAATGCCGTGGCCAGCTGCGCTAGATTACGCGGTTGAGGATCCATGGCGCGAACAACTTGATCGAGATGGTCCCACAGATGCTCGATTGGGTTTAAGTCAGGTGAGTTTGCTGGCCAGGGGAGGACGGTAAACTCATCCTGGTGCTCTTCGAACCACGCACGTACACTGGCAGCTGTATGGCACCTCGCATTGTCCTGCTGGAAGATGCCATCATCCTGAGGAAAAACAATGCGCATGTAGGGGTGAACATGGTCCGCAAGGACAGATGCGTACTTGTATTGATCCATTGTGCCTTCCACAATGATCAGTGAACCTAGAGAATGCCAGGAAAACATTCCCCAGACCATAATGCTCCCGCCTCCAGCTTGGACCGTTCCGGCAATGGTTGCAGGGTGGTTCCTTTCAGAGGTTTCACGCCTTATACGCCAACGTCCATCTGTCCGATGGAGCATAAAACGCGATTCATCCGAAAACGCAACCTGTCGCCACTCAGTGGACGTCCAGCTGCTGTACTGGCGTGCAAATTCTAGCCTTCGCCGTCGATGAACAGCAGTCAGCATAGGTGCACGAACCAGGCGTCTGCTTCGGAGGCCCAGACGCAGCAATGTTCGCTGAATAGTACTTTGGGAGACACTTTTGGTAGCCCCTTGGTTCATTTTGGTGGTCAGTTGCTCAACGGTAGCCCGTCTATCTGCCCGAACGCATCTCCGCAACCGTCGTTCGCCTCTGTCATCTATGGCCCGTGGTGCACCACATTTGCCACGTCGCTGATTTTGGACAGTCCCATTTTGCCATGCACGGTACACTTTTACCACGGCGGCACGCGAACAGTTCACAAACTCAGCCGTTTCGGAAATGCTTCCACCCTTGGCCCGAAAGCCAATGATCATGCCCTTTTGGAAGTCGGATAAATCCCTTCGTTTCTGCATTACGCCAACGATTGAAATGTTTTCCGAAGCCCTCACACACCCTTTATATACGCTCAACTGCACTGTGCTGCCACCTGCCTTCTGTGATTGGTTATTTAACTCTGACATGGAAAGTACGTGGTGGTCACATTAATGTGACTGGACTGTGTATATTTAGAGAAGACTGGGCACTGACTATTTCTTGGTTAAGAGTACACATAGTTTAAAAAAACTAGTTTAAAACTGCTTCTTAAATTCTCTTATTAAAACTTTAAGCTCAAATACTTTTCATGAGAAATCTAATGTGGTATCCAAAACATAATTACCCCAAATACAAGTATGTGATGTGTGATTCCATATATAAGTATAGGAACAGGGAGACTGCATCGATGATCTTCTGTTATCGGGACCGGATTCAGATATGTATGCTCCTATGAACGGATGTATGTGTGCATGTATATAGCTATGTATGTATTTATGTGTGTATACATACATATATGCACATACACACGTGCATACATACACACTTTTCTGAATCCGGTCACGATAATAGAAGATTATAGACCGCATCAAAAGTTAGATTTTGGTATTTGTACAAAATTATTTATTTCTTTATTTAACATTGCCCGAAAACGATAATTTTCATCGTTTAAAAGGCACGTATGTAGTACAGACATCACGAAAATATCCCTTTTGAACCCATTTTAAATCTATTTTGCAAAGAGTTTTGGAAAAAAAAGAGTCCTTTATTACGTCCGTACGTAAAGATGTCACCCGCCAAAAAAAAAAAAAAAAAAAAAAAAAAAACGGTCAAAATGGATATTTCCGTTGAAATATGATACGCAAAGTTTTTCGCGATTAGAATGAAGTAAAAAATTAGCAATAAAAATTTCGTACAACGAAGTAAAAAATTAGCATGCTTCGCATTATAATAATAACTTCTTCCTTCCTTTTTCTTCTTTTAATAATAATTTCTTAACATAATATAATTTATGACAAAAAGCATTTTTACGATAACTTAGTCATAATGTATTCCTGTAGTTCAAAAGTTAAAATTTACACCAACGTAACTAACGTAATTTTATTGGTTCCTTTCATTTAAAATCGAATGAAGAATTGCTTAATTTATGTAATTAACCAGAAGATATTCAAATAAAAGTTTCATTAAATTATAATACGTTGTACAATTCTCCTATCTAAAATATTACGACTGGAAAATAGTATTCTGGTCAAAATCACAGTGAATTCTCTCTTTACGCTCTCTTCTCTAAGATGAGCGCATCTGGAAGTGACTAGTTCTTCTGAGAACATAAATAATCATCGTTATTATTGATCGTAATAACGACAACTTTGATGAAAATTCTTAAACTATCTGGTAAGATGAGTAGTGAGCTTGGAGGATTTCACAATATAACATTGCTAAAAGATTAGGTCTTATATTAAATAAAATATAACTTCTACATTCTAAGAATAAATTAAATTTATTTTAATAATAAATTTCTACCATCATCTAACAAGAAAATATTTTAAACTACAGTATACTTATATTTGACTAATGCATTGAAATAATCACTTAATGTGCTGAAAACGTGTTCCATTTCAAATAGGATGAGTTGTAAAATCATACGGACGTACATTTACGTTTCTTTTTACAATAAATAATTTTTTGTTGTATCAATTTTCAGAAAATGCTTATTTTTTTAAATAATACTCTGATACTTTTTATTAAATTGGATTAATTTAAAAGTTAATTTTTTAAGATTCTTTAAACACGAAAATATTTGAAATTAAATAATTATTCTGTTTGATAAGTAGTATAATGCACATTTTAATTATTCTATTAAATAATTTAATAATTTAATTAAATAATTATTCTATTTGATAAGTAGTATAATACCCTAGTATAATACACACTTTTTTAAAAAGTTTCTTTTGTTTTTTTCCGAATTTGACATTTTCAGTTTTCCTTTATGAAATCTATAAAATATTACGTTCCCATAGTAATTTAATCAGGACATCTATCCAACACAATTTAAAAAATTAAATATTTTAGAAATATTTAACTGTAATTATTTAAACTAAGACATTTAATACAGAAACATAAATGCAGAAAGATTATGAATATCATTACAGTATGCAAGAGATAGTTTTTTTAAATGTAATTAAATTGATAGATATTAAAATATACTTAATATTGCCTAATACAATTTTAAATTATAACTGCAAATAAACTTTGAGTTAAAATGATTTCAAAGCTGGAAATTTAACTTCTGTTTTCATTATTTATTAATATACAGCTGAGATATATATACTTCATTTAATTTTTTTTTCAGATTAACTTAAGATGAGTTAATTTATTATTATTATTCATACGATTCAGTTGTATTTATTAATATTTTTTTTTATTTAAGTATCCTGAAAAACTAGTTTTTTGGAGTAAGAATGAAAAACGTTAAGAATTAATTTAACAAAACTACATGTCTTTGATCTATACACAAAGGATTAGCAGTTAATATGAATTAAACTGAGTGAATTAAAAGTGAAAAGTAACTAAATGTTTTGTACTTAATATAACGCAAAGGCATCTGTTTATAAATCGCATACGGCCGCAAATTTAGTTGCTTCCAAAAAAATGTCCAATTTCTTATAATAAGCTACGAAATTTTATATTTTCTTTTCAAGAATTAAACAGAAATACTTTTACAACAAATTGATAATCATATATGAATGAATAAAATATATCACAATTGAATTATTTAAAAAAATTGATTTAATTTAGTAAACAAATAAAATCAGCGTTGTGAGATGCTGTGATATTGTGTCAACTCACCTGTTTCTTCAGGTCCTTTCCTTACACTCAATCGCGTTGAAAATGTTGGCCAGTTTGCGAAAACGTTGAGCTTTTATTAATAGCGCCAAAGGCGCAAGTTTGGCTTCGATCACTTCCACCCACGCATTTACATGCGGACAACGGAAACTTAGACTTTCATATTTGCTGCGCTTGGCGATGTTCATCCGTAGAGATGTGTGATTTAGTTTCTCTTTCGGTTTGTTCTTTCTTCTTTTGACGCATCTGAGAAGCGACCAGCCAGTTGACAGCGGGTTGTAATAATTTTTCTCCTTAGTCAGTCTGTTGACTGAAAGGCGGTGGGAAAAGAATTAATCGTGATTGGGAAGCAAATAGATAAGCATTTTCACACGCGCAAACGTAAACAGCAATAAGAATAATTTTGTTTTTGAGTAAACATTTCGTAACTTTAAAATTTAATGACACATGTAACAAGTTGTACGGCAATTTGACATATAAATTAAGTAAAATTCAGCTTTAAGTTGGCTTAATTTTAAAAGAATGCTTATCCGGAAAAATCCGTCATATGTCTTTCTCAATAGATAGAAGTCATTTTGCTTAGTTTTTGAAGAATAGTTACTGTTGTCTGTTTTTTTTTCACACGCTCAGAAATGTGTCTTTAAAATGAATGGCACTTGGAAATTCATTTCTTAATTTTAAAACCTGTATTTTCTTATTGACAGAAAAACCCACTAATGCATCAGTGGTGAAAACCGATGAACACTGGTATTTCGATCCAGGTACGAATCCCGGTAAACGGATTAGCTACATGGAGGTTTTTTTTTTTAAAAAACTAAGAAGAAAATATTCATGAAATTACGTATTTAATTAATACAGATATGTCGAAGCAAACTGAAGTAAATTTGTTTGAGAAACATTGCATAATATTCCGTTTCACTTGCAATGAGATTCAGAAACGAATCATGCCTTCCGCTTGAAATTTCGCTTTAAGTCCGGCGTCATTAGAGAGATCAATTAACTGTTTTCTGAAAGCTTTTTATTTTCAATATCGCAATAGAAGAATCACGAAAATTTGATACATTTAGGTCTTCGAAAATAAATTTTAAATGTTCACTCCAGAGTTTCGAGATGCGAACATATATCAATGCATAATTCTTTTCCAAGAAAGATTTAATTTTCTATTAAAAAAGATTGTAAGGCTCGAAAGGATGAAAACGTTTTCGGTTTTACACAGCTAACCCACATATCAAATTTCCTCTCACACTCTTTTGTTTTCTTATGGTCCCAAAGAATTACTTTGTAGACAGAAATTTTGTTCATTTAGTTTTAAACAATACATCTGAAAGATACATCAATGCACAAGGTACTTACTTACATACGTTAACTCGTAATGAATTTCATAGAAACCTCTGCCTTGATATAAAAAGTGATAGATGCTTGCTATTTGTTATTTTCAGATTCTGAAACTTTTAGCTACATTGTGGCATATGCAGCTCATTTAAATTTTATTTTTTATGTTTTTTGGAAATGTAAGAGACCGGAAGGTCAGACTTCGCGGGCCATAGCTTGAAAAAATTTGAATTAGGGTAAAGTTCTCAAGATCTACCTTTTTTCTCTAAGATTCATAGACATTAAAGTGTAAATTCACCCTTAAAATTTCTAATATATAACTTGCATGATGTTTAAGTAGAATACTGCATGCGGGCGCTCGTGATACATGGTGCTAGCACGTCTAGATCACGTGATCAGTGGTCACGTATAGATCAAGGTTTTGAATCACAAGCAAAGACTCAGTTGATTTTTCTTATTTCCTGCTACCAAAAAGCAAATGATTTCAAAAACTTCGTGGAAACTTTGTGATCATCTTAACAAAGATACATAAAACCTATTTTCTTGTGTACTGATAATAAAAGATAAGGGATAAGAGATCCTAGAATACATCTCCAGAGGCACTCTTGACCAAATCATAATTTCATATATTACAAGTCTACAATCAGTGACGGATATGGAACAGAAAAGAAAATGAATGAAAAATGTAATAGTAGAATTGCGAAAACTTCATTCCTTGAGTCCCATGTGTTTTACCATGTTCATCATCATAGATCTTTCTAGGATACTGGATGCATCACACTGCATAGTATCAAGAGCACAATTGACACCAACTGACATGAACCTACGCAACAAACCCTCAGCTATGCGTGTAATCAGATTGATTATAATATATCAAATATTTGCCATTAGTGTGGCAGCGTCAGGTTGTATTCCAGTAAGCACAATGGGAATTAAAGAGAGAAGACTAAACCTCTTAAGCAGTATACAGAAAGAAGTAAGGCGTGCAATCGTAATATCCCTTTGTCTGTTAAATTGATTTAAAGTTTTAGAAAATGTATATAATACTGAGAAACGCTGTTAAAGAATGTCCGAAAACCTTATTTCACATAATTTGAGGCTTTTAATCATCAAGAAGTGTACAACATAAAATAAATCAGAATGTTTTGAAAAGTGTTCAGCTAGAACATACATATTAAAAAGAAACTAGAGGAAAGCAAACTTAGTCAAGCGAGGAATCTTGAAGAAAATTCACTGCAGCTTGTAAGCAACTCAGCTTGGGACTGCAAATGTGAAATTGTAAGATATTCTACAAGTAGGCTTATCAATGTTTTTTGCTCATACCGGGACAATTTTGAAAAAAAAACTCCAAACACAAAATAAAGCCTACTAGGTTAAGTGCCCACGATTTAAAAATCTAAGTAAAGAAGTTGTTAACAAAAAACAACCGTGAGTTAAAAGAAATTTTA
The DNA here is from genome assembly GCA_000611955.2 of Stegodyphus mimosarum. NCBI lineage: Eukaryota > Metazoa > Arthropoda > Arachnida > Araneae > Eresidae > Stegodyphus > Stegodyphus mimosarum. The sequence continues at coordinate 133,888 of KK116915.1, forward strand.
ACAACTCAACCGAACTTACCTTATTATTAAGAAGGTATTGGTATTTATCACTAGCGTGCAATTTCTTAATTTTTTTTGCTATTTTTAATGACATCTAAACATTCATTGCTGTTTAGTTCACTGTTAAGTTTGAAGCTTCGTATAGCTTTTACGGTTGATTCAGCTGTCCTACTTATTTCTTCAGACCATATGATATTCAATACTAAAAACACTCTTCCAACTTTTGTCGATGTTCCTGGCATGCTGAAAATGTATTCTATTATTTGAGCAAGCTGAGGCAATGAAGTATTTTTGTTCTTTAAAATAATTGAGAAGTTATATCCATATTTCTTCACGAGTTTTATTTTTCCAAATTTCATAATTAGCTGACCAAAACAACTTTTGCAATCATTATTTCATTAAAATGTTAATGCATGTTTATTGCATTATCAGCTATAGTTTCATGAGTGTTTAATCTTAAATTTCAATTGCAGATTAATTCCCAGTTGTGAACCCTGCCCCCCCCCAAATAAACACAGAGACCAAAAATGTTTTCTTATAGTTCAATGTAAGAAAGAAATGTGTCATTATTTTGGTGCAAAGGACCTAAAAACATTAAAAGTATTACTTATTCAGCACATTAAAAATTTTACCAAACAGCCGGGACAAAATGATAAATTGGCCGGGATGCAGGGACCACAGCATTAAAGCGGGATAGTCCCGGTCAAAGCGGAACATTTGGTAAGCCTATCCAGAAGCTCAGCATCATAGAGCTCGTCCACCATCTGCAGAACTTTCGATAAATTGTTTGGATGGTATTATAGAACCACAGCTGTTGAGGATAATTCCCCTTTACCCTCTCATTAGCCACACATATTGACGGTTGAGACGATAAGTAACATTTACCCTCTCAACTTTGTCAAAGCTAATTGTACAATATCGAATATTTCTTTTCGAAGTAGAAGCATCGACTGAGTTTAAATTGTGCAAGAGAAGCTACTTTGGACAAACTCTATAAATTTCCATATGATATTAGACTTATACCTCTCCTGAACACTTGGTTCATCATGTTAGTAACTCACAAATGATGAAAAGCTTCATTTTCAGCGTATAAAGTTTTCAACGTGTAAAACAAGTATCGGGTTTAATTGGTTGAGTCCAGTTTGGTTAGGAAATTTCATGGATAATGGCTCGATCATTTTATAACTGAAATTCAGCATTATTCTATATATATGCAGAGCTTCAGTCTCCTTTGAATCTGAAATAAAAAAATTTTCCCTAAAATTTTAAAAACTATTCAGCACTTTAAAGATTAAATAAAAAGTGCAAATCTATCTTTACTATTTTAAGACTTTACCACCATGTATGTTAAAAATAGAATTTACTTTAGAAAAAATTCCGGCCAGAAAATTAGATCTTTCGAAGTTTCAGTAAAACATGTCATGGTTGATGTTTCGAAGTGATAACGTAACTTGTGAAAATAATAGATTAGAAGAATTGCTGGAATACAACTCACAATGAAATCAATGAGGAATATATCACTGCAAAGAAAAAAAGTTTTTATAGAGTTTCTCAATGGAACTTGTTACAATGAGAATAGTTTAAACGTAAAAAAAATTATCGGTATCTTGCTCATTATTTAATTCTAAACAACTCTATGGCTCATGGGCATTCATGAGAATGGAGCTGCATAAATATATGCGTAGAAAAACAAAAAAATATTCAACCATAAAAAGTTTCTGAAAGGCGAATTCGAAACTGCTCCTGGGATTTAGAAGCTTTCAGAAAGACAATTTTTCACTATAGCAACAGATACAAAATAAAATAAAGATTTTATGCTTACGGAATATTTCTGAGTGGGATGCTCTTTTGTTTCTTATCTTTACGTAAATCTAAATTACCCGTTTGTGTTTTGGCTGGCTCTTCGAAAAGAACTACAACATTACAGTTTCAGAGTTGTAAATATTGTAAATCTTTTCCACATCCTTTTAAAAGGAAGTTGTTTATGCTGTTTCGGCTCAAGTCAGAGTAACACACTAAAAGCAGTTAAAATATTTATTAGGTATCATATATGCCAAATGCAAAAAGAACTGATAATGACGCATTTTTTTAAGAGTTATTATTTGCAAATTATTTAAGTTGTTGCCCTTTTAATTTCCATAAAAATGTAAACTTATTTTTTAAATTGTAATTGTTCATAGCTCACAGCCAGCTTGGCGGGTCGAGAACAATAAATCCTGTTCCTCAATTTTTACTAATAATGTAATTTAAAAATGTTTCTAAAGCCTTATATCACTCACAGTTATTACAGCACTAGCGGAAGTACCCGATGCCAGTTAAGTTAGATTGAGAGTAATGCATCTAACAATAGAGAGAACGATACCGCTGTAATCCTTCTCTAATAACGATGCACAAAATGCGATTCATAGTCACAGACTTTTCAGTCTGATACGACACGGAACCAATATAAAAATTTTCGATAGAAAAATAAGCTAATTCTCTCTCATTACATCAGTAACAATGGCACGCAGTTTTTAACGATTTTCGTCTTTCTCATCAAATAATCGTAAAAGCTCGAGTTTCATCTAATATTTCACCTGTATTCAATTTTAGTCGATTAAATGTGCCAAAAAATTTATCATAATTGATTAGAAATCAATCACTGGAACACACAAATAGACATTGCTCTTTATATGTTTAGATTTGCAAAAAGTACAAATTTTTGATTAAAAATCTCTACGATTTGAAAGCGTGCACTAGCAGCACATTTCAAAATAAAGGCAGATTTTCATCTCCAGCTTATGGGACTGCGCCACTGTGAAAAATGAGGGCGAAAATTATCTTTTTTCCGCGTTTTTAATTAATATCTGTGATTAAGATACAATAACACGTCGAAGAAATATTAATTTAGAAGTCAAATAACAAAAATCAGAGTTATATTTTCAAATTTTCGCAGGGCTAGTTTCGATGGTTTTACCGAACCATCATCCTCAGCTGCAAAAGCGCAAATGAACGAGATGCATCTCGTTCATTTGCGCTCCTTACCTAAAGCAGAAAAAAGTTTTATATTACTTCGTTCATCGTTTACATCGTTTAACAACGTTCGTCCATCGTTAACAACGTTCGCCCATCGTTTAACAACGACTGTACACCTCCTGATAGCTGAAGACAAAGACCTCTTTCTGTATCGCATGAAGAACCCTCGGCACATGGCTTTAAATATCTGGAATATTCAAAAACCATTTTTATTTTAGGGCTTTCTCAGCTGCTGGAATAGAAAAAAGTCTGCTGAAGCAAGATCAGATCAGTACAGTAGATGATCGAGGACTAATATCTCCTATACAGGCAATACAAGCATAAACTGTTTCATAAAGCAGATCGACCGTGAAACAGTTTACGCAGTGCATTATGGCGAAGAATCTAAGAACACGTCCTTCTGCATTTTGGACGTAAATGACGGATTCTTTGGAAGAATTTTGCCAGAATATCATTGTTAACATTCACTTTTGCCCATTTTAGTTAATAATTTATTTGTAGTTTTAGAAGATTATAGACTGTCTACCAAAATAAGTAATGCATGACGCCAGAATCATATTTTATTAACTGCAATAATGGGGTAAAATTTTATAATTATCAAATGAATGCATTATAAGTTAAATATATTATAAATTAAATGTGTTATTGAAAATAAAATGAAAGATAAATATATGTGATATAATGTGAAAGATAGATTAAATGATTTTATGTCCCGTTTATTCCATTGTGTGGAAAATAATAATTGCGAACTTGCATGGATGTTAAATAGTATAGCAACGTAACGAAACTTAACAATCTGAAAATTTGGGAAGACTGTGGTACAGATGAAGTCGGAAATGACACTGTATTATAATTCACGCGTAGTTTACTTTAATAAAATGATGATATAGTAGTAAAAATTGCATTTTCTGTTTATATATATGATTTTCTGCTAAGCTGATAAATAATTAAAAATTTTAAATCATTACTCACATGCCTAGATAGACAGTAATGATTCTTACATCGTGTTGGTACTGTAACAGTTTTCCCATTAAAAAATTCCTTTAACGTAACACCCATAAAATAAGTTCCCAAGTTTAAGATATTCTAAACCAAGCAGTATCATTAGAAACATTTAACTCAAACTTTAACGACATTGGTAGCGTTTGGAGATAACGCGAAATTTAATCATTTTTGTTTTCTGTTATCGGGATTTCAAATCGCAATGATTTTTCAGGTCAATAATTTCGGAGCTCTGCAGCTGCACTGTGGTCAACAAGAACTAAAGATGTTTTGAAAAGCGCTTCCCATCAAAGAAATTCACAGCTGCTTCAATCTTCCTTTTATGGTACATTGCAAATGATTTACAGAACTGAAAATGATAAAACGTTTTACGGAGACAGATAAAGTCAGTTGTGGATTGCATTTTTGAAAATCCTTATCAACACTATGAGTCATTTTCCCATCGTTAAGGATTCTTAATTTAAATTGGCCGTAACAGCAAAATTTTTTCCTATTAGTCTATAAATTGAAATTGAATTTTTATTTTATACAAGCAAATAAATGCAAATAAACTCGAGCCTTGACAACAAAACCGATTTCAACTTAATTGGTTAGTTTAAATAATTAAGACAAAGCAAGTGTCGGGATACTTGCCTATGGGGAGCGATGTTTTCGTGCAGAACCTTTTAAGGGACACTGGATTCATCCACGTTACACATGGAGGAAACCATGAAAACTCCCATGCAACCAGCCCATTCGCCGAGTTTCGAGCACAGGTCCAGCTACCAAAGTTGAGCGACTTTACCTCTCGGTCACTGGGACGCCTGTTAGCTTAACTGATATCTTTTCTGCTGTAGATCTTTAGATAATATGGAGCAAAATTTTCTGCAGAAATAGTTCAATATTTGATTAAATGCTTTACTTTAAAATGCTCACTTTTCCCATTTTCAACATATATTATTGCGGAGTTTCTTCAGACAATTGATCCGTTCTTAATGTTCTTTAGTTAACTGGTCCATTATTAATAATCATCATCTTGCCTACTAGCGGGTGAGTGGTGAAGTACACTAGTAGCTCAATCGGGGTTCGATTGCAAGCAAATGGGCTGTCTCCTTGAGCAGTTTCGTGGTTTTCCCAAAGATATGAGCCATTTTCCATTAGGAAGTCTTCCAGGAATGCATGTCTCCCCTTAGGTAGAAAGTCTTTGCTTGTTTTGTCCTATTTAGTTAAAATGAACCATAGAAATTAAAGTAGTTCTTCCATGAAACCTGAGTAATCTGTATTTATTAAGGTTTATCCATTTCTTTTGATCCATTTAAGCGGATTTCCAACTTTTTTCTTTTCAAAATCAATGCTCCTAAGCTTGAAAAAGCTAGGAAGACTGAGGTGATGTCGTAACTAACGAAGGATTTGTTGGGAAATTTACATTCCCCTTTGCGGCTGCGCAATACTGAACGAGGTGAAACTTCAATGCTGCATTGAAGCATTACACTCTCGGTAGGAAACAATGCTGTAAAAAGAATGTGTATCGTCCTGATGCGGCCATCCAAAGTGTGTATCATCCTGATTGTTCACGTGGTTAGCAGCCTTAATTCTCCAGCGTGTTGCGGCGATTTGATATCCAGAACATTCGTATGGAATATAGAAGCCTAGAACAGGAGAAAAAATCTAGCAGAGTATCCCGGGCAGCAATTTCTGTGCAGTTACATAAGGAATTGTTGCAGTCAATTATCTGCCGACCTAAATGAATATCCAAGTAGACCCTACTGACACAACACAGCAGTTTATAATAGTTAAGTTAATCACTTCTTATGCATAATATATTTTTTATCGCATGTCATAGGCTAGCATGCCTTGTTATGCCTATTTTCTGAAACTCAAGGAAAGTACCATTAAAACGTATGTTGCACTTACATCAGGTATGCTCCTTTGGTAGGCAACCACGTTTTACTATACGCAAATATCCTCAATATCACCAAAAATCAAACCACACTATATTACAAGTTTTGCTGTTCTCGACTAAAGTCAATCTGCGCAGTGACGTCAACGTCCTGCTCCAAAGCAAAGTTTCTCCCACTTCTCTGAGTCAAGTGACGTCGCTGAGCAGATAGGTAATATATGTCACTGTCTTGGAAGTCGGATAAAGAACGGTTTGACTTACAAGAGCATAGATTTGTCTACCTACTGGCCTAGGTTGCAACCTCTAAATTTGACTAACTACTGAATTTAATTACACAACGACTAATCTTTAAAAGTAAACTCCTGTTTGGCAGGTTACCACCTGCTTTACTGCTTCTTGTGAACACACGGCAGCGCTCAAAGATTAACATAAAATTTAATTCTTGCAGCTTATGGCATTGGCATTTAATATAGTACTACAAAACAAGTTATTCAACTTTTTGCTGAAAGCTACTCGCTGTAATGTGTTGTTTGGGTTACAGTTCAGCCATTTTCCCGGAAACTAGAGTCTGTGTGGTTTGTATAGAAAAACACACCTAACGTTCAATACTTTCGAACGTAACAACTTCTATGCTGACCAAAAGGTCAGCATAAAAGGTGCTTCTATGCACCATCGACCAAAAGTTTACACAAAAACATGCCAGTTATGATTTACTCCTAGCTTTATCCTTTGTCCCTTGCCGTAAAATTCTACAAAGCCTTCTGGACTCAGCGACTACGTGAAAAAATAAGACGTAAAAGAAATGAATTGTATAAAGCTAACTGTTAATAAAACGTAAATGTTTTAAGGTCATAAGTACATCATAAGAACAGCTAGGCGTTAAGTAAATGAGATTTTCACGAAAGTTTAACAAATGGATCGAGATAAATGGCGATTATATTGAATAACTATTCTTCCAAAAGGAGAAAAATAAACCGGGTACCTGTCTCATACTTAAGATATTTATTAGCTTCTTAAAATTTCCTGAGAACCTTATAAGTCACTGAATAGAGAAGATTAATCCAGATTCTGATATTAGAAGCCTGCAAATGGTGTGGAACCTACATAATAACGTAAACTCTCAAGCGGACTATATTGAATATCGAAAGAACAGCGAAAATAAAAAAAAGATCCCAAGACAACCGACGATCTTTTTCTACGCTCGCCATGTAACTCGAGAGAGTTAATTTGCATCTGCCTGGGGTTGCAATCTTGTTCTGAAAATGTGGGCCTAAACACCCCGCCCACCATTGAAACACAGTTTCAGTTACTTGCAAACATTTTTGAAGCTGCTAATCAAAATCATGCTCAAGAATCCATATCAATGAATATTTTGTATCATACTTAAGAGTTTGTTTCATAGTTCAATAAAGTACAAAGCTTAACGATAGGTCTTTTGAGTTCTCCGTATGGAGTTTGTACCGTTGTAGAGACATTAGGTTATTTCGGAACAGGAGACATGGAAAATTAGCAACGCCTTCGCCGGGAATCGAACCACGGACCTCTCGGTTACGCGTCGAGCATGCAGACCACTATACCATGAAGGCCTGCGGAGGAAGCGGGAGAAATACTTTATACCGTTACCACACGTATCTTACCGTCACTTCCAGGATGGAGTCTAATCACTCTTCCCATACGCCACAACAGTGGTGGAACGTTCACTTCGTTGAGTAAAACAAGACAGTCGACCTAAAAATCTCTTTGTGATCTTTGCCACTTAGGACGTTGTTGCAGTTGGGAAAGGGTATTTTTTGATCACCTCCTTCAGAAATGTTGTAGGACGGATTGACGCATTTGCCATCTTTGTCGATAGGAGAGAGTCCCTATCGACTATTACTACGATACTACTATTTTAATACCTACTATTAATTTAATATTACTACTATTAATACCTACTATTAATTTAATATTACTATACCTACTATTTTAATAGAGCAGGGCTAAAGCTCCTGCTCTATTAAAATAGAAACTGGAGCTCCTATCAGAAAGTGGTTCGAATTGAGAACCTCAAAATCTTAAGGATCCTCAGACATTGTTGTCAATGGACTTTAGTTCAAGCAGGACTCGACCTGAGTGATGAGTGCAGTGAACTGTGGACATGTTAATATTGCAGATCCTACACTACGACGAAGGTTATGTTTCATCGATTTGACGGCTGATTTCTACAAACCGCCAAAATGAGGGGCTGCTGGAGGATTGACGATCCAATTTATATTTTAGGAAGCAATATCGGATCGAACTGATTCACCTCGTTCATATTTTAAAATACATTTCTGGATCTCTCTATCAGCTGCTTTAAAATTAGTGCCACAATCACCGAAAATCTTTACAGGTCTAACTCTTCTGGAATTGAATCGTTTCGGGGATTTTAAGAATGCATTAGAAGAAAGATCTTCACAACTCTTATCTTCTGCGGTTCTATCTCTCTTTTTGTACGCTTTTTGACTAGCGTCGAAAAGCGTTCAAAGGGCACAAAAATACGCAGGTAGCCTTTGAAAGACCTTTGATCAAGTCCAGTTCGGTGTTTGATCATAAAAGGTCCAGCAAAATCCACAGCAATATAATAAAATGGTTTAGTATATGTAACACGTGAGACAGGTAAATCGGACATGATTTGTGTGGTAAGTTTGGGTATATATCTGAGGCAGTGAACACATTTGTTCAGGACTTTTCGAATGAAAGATCGAGCATTTAAAATCTAGAAGCTTTGGCTCAGAATGCACATCAACAACTGAGGTGCAGCATGTAAATATTTTAGTTGAAAATTTTTAATTATCACTTCGTTGATAAAATGCTTTTTAGGAAGTAGAATTGGATGTTTTTCATTTTCCGGTATATTAGCATTTTTTAAACTACCATCGACACACAAAACTCCTCCTTTGTTTAGAAATGGATTTAAGCGGAGGATCTTACTACTCGTTTTAAAGAGAAGTGATCCAAGTAAATGCGAAATTTCTTCCTGGAATTCAGAACGTTGAAACACCTTTAAAATTTTGATTTTTGCTTGCTGGTAGCTCTTCTGTAGTTAGGAAATCTAACGATTTCTTCTCGGGATGAGAACAGTTACTCAAAAATCTTAGAGAGTAGGCCAAGACTCGAAATAATTTTGACGACGAAGAATATTTTGAAATAATAGCAGGTTCTTGAACTCCTAAAACACTGATAATAAAACACTTCTTTTTTTTCAAGGCTGTTTCAGGAAGAGGGAATATGAACCATTTATTGCAATTTGTTAGTTGAGAACGTAAGATGCTTCTTGTACTTAGGTCCACAGGGTTATCGATTCCTGAAAATGACACCATTTCGCTTGAGCAATCATCATCTGAGTCTTGGACACTGAATTTGCGGCAAATGACTGCCAGCGATAAGGTTCAGAAGATAGCCACGCCATCATTATCATTGAATCTGTCCAAGCTATGATGCGTGTAACTGATTAAGGAAGTCTCTACAGTCATCTTTTGTATTACATTTAATACCAAGGACATTAACTTCTTCATCTGAATCGACTTGCATCCGATCTTTTTCTTCCTCACTTAATGGTTCTTTAAATATTGATGGAACATTAGAATGCCATTTTCGAAGGCTGAATCCACCTTTCTTCCTCATATTCTTTAATTCATTCACTAGCTCTAGAGCTTCATACTCTGATGAAGCTCCACTCAGAAGATCTTCAATATAGAAATCATTAAGCCTAGCATGTGAAGCCAAAGGAAAATTGTTTTCTAGTCTAAAGCCAATTGCTGTACAGCTGCTGTGGACAGAAAGGCGCTGATGTTGTGCCATAGTCGACTGTGAGTAATCTGTATTTTCTAACTGGCTGCTCAGGATTTTCTCTCCAAAGAACTCTTTGCCATTTAGTATCCTCAGAAATAACCTTGAATTGTCTAAACATTTTTTTCTACACAGGCACTCACCGGAGTTTGAAATAACTAAACGAATAAGGATAACAAACTAAACGATTCTAAAATGAATAAGGATAGTGAATAACTCATCCTGTTTGTTTACCGCCCAATGCTAAGTCATGTCACCAGGCTAAACAAAAAATGGCTTCCTTTTACTATTATGTATTTCGAGCTCTCAAAGTTTGTTCCTCTTCTTGCTAAGGAACTGAATTATTTAAGATTTGTTGCTCTTAACCGAGGATTTTCTCCCGTAGTCATTGATAAAGCTGTTCGAAAGTTCTCATCGTGCCATCTAAGAACACATTCTGATGTCAGAAGTAACATTAATAACCTTGTTGTGCTTCCATTTCATCCTTCTATCAATTACAAAATGCGCGGGTTTTACACAAGTTTAATTTTCAAGTTGTTTTCTCTCCTATAAATAAAATCCGAGGTTCGGTTATCAAAGATTCTATTTCTGACTTTAATTCTTGGAAAATTTATAGCATATCGTGTCAGTGTAGCTTAAGTTATACTGGCCAAAAGAAAAGAGCATTAAAGTTTTGTTTAAAGGAACATGAATCTTGCGTTCGAAGAGGCGAAATTAAGAAATCTTCAATAGTTCATCATCGTTGGAAATTCAATCACAAATTTTGATTTTGGTTCTGCTAAAATTAATACAGAAAGCTGGTTCTATTAGGGAACTGGATTTTCTTGAAGCTTTTCGCATTCACAAAAATTTATCCTGTTTAGTCAATGACTTCAATTCCAAACCAGTCTTGCCTAATGCCTTCAAAATTCTACTAACTTAACCCTTTATTTTTCGTTCATATTTCTGCCTGATGGCGCTATTGGCTCTTCCACTGGTCGCCTGTAGGGCATAAATACAGTCGACATTCGCTTTCTCGCTTTTGCAGAATTGTTCACTCCTGATGAAGGGGGGCCCGTTTTGCCCTCGAAATCAATTGGGATTTTACAAACTCTACGCCGAATACAAGGTTGTCGATTTGCCTGTTTTATTTTCCACGTCGGCGTGATTCTGTTGCGTCTTGAATTCATTCTGTATTCGCGGGCCTACCATTAGAAGATCATTCGAAAATTGTCTAGATGATGACTTGGAAGAAGCATCGAAGACAACTCTCAGTCTTGTTGTTGTGCTGGAATCACGAAGAGCAGCGAAATGAGGAAGGTAGTATGCATTTGCTTTCATAGTCTCAGATGGTGGAACCAGTTCCATATGTTTTAATGATAGATATTCAAGCAAAGTCTTTATATTGTTCGTATTTGTTACAGTTGGAAGATAAGGAATTCTTCAAGTATTTCAACCTGCGGAGGGCAGCTGTCTTAGAATCACCGAGTTGAGAAGATGAGGAAAGGGAAGGGCAACTTCACGACATACCTTTCATCAGTGTATCTAGAATACGTAGATTTAAAGTGCTCTTGTCAAGCTTTTTCATCACGACTCAAGGAGCTTACATCAGGAACCTTGCCTAGTTTGCAAAATTTATTTAACATTTGATCACTGACTAATTGAATGTTATTAACCTGAATAGTTGAATGTTTCTCACATTAAGTAGCCATCCTAATTGAGACCGAACAGCAAAGAGCTTTCCCTCTCCCAATGAAAGTGTCTGACCTTTAAGGATTGGAAGTGCTATATGTACACCAAGAAGAATATCAGTGTTAGTGTCTTGTAAAAGATTGGATCAACTAAGGTAAGATCAGTGAACTCTTCGGAACAAGAAGGATCCAAATTAACGTGCGGAAGCTGACCCACTATTTTATTGACAACGTAGACAAAGTACCAAAGGAGGGATTTGACGAAAAATGAGGAGTAAACCTAATTTGAGAAACACCATTTGTACGAGTGTTTGTGGGTATCAGAGCTCAAATTCGAGCAACAAGAAGTAATGGAATTTGGAATTATTTCCCAATTTGCATTAAATTCACTAGTATTAGTTTTCGAATTGGAAGGTGCAAATACTTAAGCATCTACAGCAAGACCATTGCGATTAACTGTATTCCTTGTTGGAGGATCTGTGCTACCTTCAGTGGTGTCGTCAAAATGCAATAACGTGAGATGGGCTTTCTTACACTTGCAACATCTATAAGAACTCCTGCAGGTTGATTTAAGGTGAAATTGTGTTAAACAAATGAAGCAAATATATTTCGAGTTTACAAAACTAACTCTTTTTTGGACAGACATCTTGAAAAGTGCCTTACATTTAATCAATGCATGACTTCCCTGGCAGTAAACACTGCGATTGAAAACCCGAAGCGACTAATGAAACTACTTAGAAAAAGTCTTTTTTGAATATCGATTGTTAGTAATTAATGATCTAGCATGTTTTGAAAGAAACGGCAATATTTCACTCAGGGAAGGAATTTTATCATCTGTAATAGACCGCTCCCAACAGCCTCTTGTTCTCCTCCTTTCAACTGGATTTAATTTAAACTGCACAATAAACATGAGAATAGTATGTGTTGCGTTTTCAATTTTTACATCCAAGGACTCTATTTATTTCAAATATTCTTCACTTGAATCAACCAGTTTTGGAATCTGAGCATGAGATTTACAAGTTAGAGAGGGTAAATTAAAAAATTTTTTTATCAACGATGAGAGTATCTCACGTTTATGAAAATATCTCTGTGCAAGGAGATCCCAAGCAATTTTGAAATTACTGTCAGTAATAGAAAGCGACTGTAATATCTTTTGAGCATCCCCTTTTGAAACCCCTTTTAAAATACTGTAAGTTCTCAGCATCGGATAATCTTCCATTTTTTTCTACAGCTGCATAAAACAAATCGGAAAATTTTAACCAATCATCAACAGCACCAGGAAATGTCAGTAGGCGCAGAACAGGAAGTTGAATTTCGATAGAATCAGATGCTTTCGTCAGCACTCTTTGTGTTGCTACTGCAGAATCAACTCGTATTTTCGTTACATCTTGAAATTGGTGTGTCTAAATTAGCTAACCTTCATCATATGGTTCAAACAGTTCCTCTTTCCCAACGCAGTACGTCTCAAGTTCTTCATTTTTGCTACACAACCCAATTATTTTAGCGAAAATATCCTTTAATTCCTCTATCATAGCATCAGATGTATTTCTTTTAACATTTAAGCTAGTTTGAATTTATTTATTTCATCTAGGGTTTTGCTCTTTAAACGGATGATTGAGGATTTAACTGCCTTTTTTTTTGATTAAATAAAATCTTTAAACTCTACAGTATGAATATAGAATACAATCAAGAACACGAAATTGCATTAAATAAATTATGATCTGTAAGCGCTAAATCGTATTAAATGAATTATGAGCAATAAATCAATTAAATGCACGAATTGCAGTAAAGAAATTATGAACTAACCAGCAGTTGAAAGAACCACAGTAGAATCCAACGAAACGGAACTAACTGAATTTTTCCTGAATAACACCACATAAAATAAATTGAAAAATTACAATCCCATAGGTCTTCAAGAGACGACGGACCAATAAATAGTCTAGGGCCTATGTAATAAAGTAAAATTTCAAGCGGAATTATTAATGAAAACATATTTATTGAATATCGAAAGAGCAGCAAAAATAAAAAAAAATCTGATGTATACACCACATGACTTCCTTGTACGAAATATTAAATTATATGCATTTTTTCTTGCATTTTATTTAAACTTATTGGATCGAATTCAATCTGCTTAGTCGATATCACACAAACCACAATAGAATAAATGCACTCTTAAAAATTCACTATATAAAATTCACTATATTTTTTTACCATAGTGACACTCTGGCACTAGGTTCAATTAACAGCGTTACATCTCATTCATTTTATAATTCAGAATGTACAAACATTATGTATATCATCTGAAGAATTATCTAATCGTTGCCACATGTTCTATTCAAATACTATAATAAATCTAAAACAATGTATAAAAGAAATTAAACAAAGAAACAAAAATAGAAAAAAGAAACAGTTTTGCACAGGCGATACAGTAATTCTCATTCAATTAATAAAGTTCTCACTTCACAACAAGGCAAAAATACATTAAAACTCATAATATCTATATTAAAAATTACGAAATAAATCTTAAACACTTATTTCCTCAAATAAATTCCAGGATGGATTAAGAATGATTTAATTCGCAATGACAAAAGAAAGCGTTGTTGTTGCGAAGCTTAGTTTCTCTAGATTGGCAACAAATCCACTATTCTCCTAAGTTTCAAATGTAAACAAATATGGTCGCCATGAGAAAAATGATTAGGCTACAAATGGTTCTACAATTCGTGCATGCAGATTTACTAAAGGCATAAAAACCTTAACCGGAAGATAAGAACAACATAGGTCAATCATTTTTAAAGCAAAAAATGCACAATTTAATAATATATAACAATAAATAAACTGAGCTCACTAAGCCGGGTAACAAAGTGGATATATATATATATATACATTTATATACTTTTGGTGCGACCGATAGCAACCAAAATAGGAGGTGCGCATCTACATGTTATAGCAGTCCTATGTACAAAATTTCAACGTTCTGAGGCTATTCGTTTTTGAATTATGCGAGACAGATGTATATGTATGTACGTATGCACGGACGCCACGAAGAAACCTCTTCAGAATTCATTTTAAATCAGTTTCGTAATTTTTTTAAGGAAAAAGAGTCCTTTATTCTGTCTTTAAGTACAGGTGTCAAGCAAAAATATCGTTGAATTGCATTCGATAGCCGAATTACAAAATTTAATAATTAGGCATAATTTGTCGTAGACTGGAAATATGGAAACGAAATTGGCATGTGATATAAAAAAAAGTTCGATTTTGTGTCAAAATACCTATATTAGAAAAATGCTATATATGAATCTAATATATATCCTAAATTGCGCTTTCGAGACATGAAAAACGCAATTTGAATTTCCCCCGCAGTGCACATTCGTCATAAAAGTAATTGGGCATTTTTTACCTTTAATCCATAGGATATTTTTAAGGTCGGAGAGTGAGGAGGAAATCCTTCTTCATTTCTTAAAATAAAGAATCAACGGTGTTAGAACTAACTATTGTGGTTAAAATGAGTGAATTTATTGTTTCATTAATCATATTGTCAAAGAAATCATTACTTTTAAATATTTGGCGAGGTTAAGCAAAGATTGAGAAAAGTTTTGATCTGGTGTATTTTTAATATAGATCCATACATATTTATTACTATTGCATAAAATTTATATAAACTTTTATATAATGTATGGTAAATATATACATTAGGCTCCGCCCAATGTGATCATGTTTATTCACGGTTATTTTGATAACACTAAATGATATTAAGCGATGAGGAAAGTATTTTTCTAAATATGAATGGAATCTTTTGACAACTCTACAATAACAAAAATAGCTATTAAATAATTTAATGTTTTTTTAAATACGGAATATACGATGTTACATTTCTATATTATTGAAATCAATAACAGAAAAATAAAATCACACAAGTAACTATAAGTTTATTTGCTCGGAAAGAAGCATGAGCGATCAGGATAATTGGAATTTCCGATATTTATTTTTAGAATAATTGATGTTTTATTACATATGTGTTTATACGCTGAAAAAGATTCTAAACCTGTCATTCAATTAGCTTTCTTTTCTTTCATTTTAGAAACTCACCCTAAAACTTGCTATTTTCAGTCTGCTTGCACCTTGGATTTTGTTCACCACAAAATGGTTCATTCACTTACTAACAACAGAAGATACAAAACCTCGAAAGAAAAAGTATAGTTTCAATTTATATACTACTAGCGGAAGTACCAGATGCCACTTAAGTTAGTTTGAGAGTAATGCATCTAACAACAGAGAGAACGACACCACTGTAATCCTTCTCTAATAACGATGCAAAAAATACGATTCATAGTCATACATTTTTCAGTCGGATGCGATATGGAACCCACATAAAAAATTTCGAGAGAAAAATAAGCTAATTCTCTCCCATTATATCAGCAACAATGGCAGGCAGTTTTTAGTGATTTTTGCTTTTCTAATCAAATGGTCGTAAAAGCTCAAGTTCCCTCCAATATTTCACCTATATTCAATTTTAGTCGATTAAATGTGCCAAAAAATTTATCATTATTGAATAGAAATCAATAACGCGAACAAACAAATAAACAAACAAACAGGAATTTTTCGTTATATATATAGACTTTGTAAAACTTACAAAATTTTTATTAAAAAACTCTACGATTTGAAAGCAAGAAGGAGCAACACATTTCGAAATAAAGCATTTTTGTCTCCAATGCGCCAGACTGTTGCCACTCAGAAAAATGAGTATGAAAATTAGTGTTTTCAGAGTTTTTAATTAATATCTCGGCTGATTAAAGTCGTACGAAGATGGGAACAGTCGAAATGGCTTCCCGCGAATTTTCGGAATCGGAAATGATGTATTTAATCTTTGGCAACGCTAATTTTATTTCATCGTAAAACTTGGAAATTTTTTATTAACAGACTCTAAGATTTGAAAGCGAACAGTGGCAACAACGTTCGAAATAAAAAAGATTTTCATCTACAGCTTGCGAGACAGTTGCCACTCGAAAAAATGAGGGTGAAAATTATTATTTTTCCGAGTTTTTAATTAATATCTCTGATTTTAGCTATTTTTTTTAGAAAAAAGTAGACATTAACCTTTTCCAGGACCCAAAAAAGAATTGTAGAAAGTTTGGTGACGATAGCTGCAAAAGTGACTGAGTTATTAGAGGAAAATCCAACAGATCCTTCTTTATATATAGAGAGAGATAATACACTTTTATTGACATATTATTTTCTTTAATATTTATTTTATTTGAATGCGCTTTGGTTAGTTCTTTTATTATTTGCATTTTAAGTTTAAAGAATGCCCGTAATTTTTTAATAGAATATTACTATAACTAACTTCTTAAACGTATGCCAGAATTAAGATTTACACGTCTTTAATCTGCTTTTAATAGAATATTACTGTAACTTACTCCGCATATTTATACAGATTGGCGACTTCGTTAAGATCGATTTTTCGCTCACCACTCGCAGAAATGATGGAACTGATCACTGGTAGTTCGACGCAGCCTGGATTTCTTGCGAAAAGGCCGAATTCATGGCTGGTTTCGCACTTTTCCCCATGTATGACATAAATACGACGCATTTTTCCTCAGAAAGTCCTCAACGAAGTAGTTTTACAGTCCATATTGGCAGAGAGGTTTCCAAAGGTGAATGAAAACTAGCTAACTAAAATACAGTAGAAGTCCGATAATCCGGCACGTTCGGGACCGGCTCGGTGCCGGACTACCGAAAATTCCGGTCTATCGGGCGGTAATTATAAGAACAATTAGGTTAATAATTAAACTAAAAATACAGTATGCAAATACATACAACAAAGTTTATTTTACATTTCATATAATGTATGTACACGTACTGTAAAACATATTTCACTTAGATTTAAAAAAGTCACGAATGTCTTTTTGTTTTCTTGACTTTTGGCGTTTAGTATAAAATTTATTTCTAATGATATGGAAATCAATAATTTCTGAAGCACTGTAGCTAGTACTAGCCTCAGCAAAAGAGATAAACTTATTTAGTGATTCTGCAGCTTCTGCCCAGCTGATTTTTTCCTTTTCTTCCGTTTCGGCATCTGAGTCATTTTCTTCAAGATTTTGAGTAGGCTGAGGGTTTACTACAATGTTGATAATGTCCTCATCGGTTAGTTCTTGTTCAACAGGCTCATTCTCGTCGATTAAAAGCCACTCCTCTACCTCATCTTCAGGCAGGTTTTTCAAGGGATTGTCAGTACTTCTAACGACATCCAAAACTTTGGTCAGAGCGTCTTGATGGTTTTCTTCCTCATCAGTCTGTAGAGTTAGGTCAGATGCAGGGTTTGCAGCTGGCCAAAGTTTTCTCCAGCATTTTTGGAGTGTTGTATTTTTTACCTGGTTCCAAGACTGTGCAATAGCATAGACGGCATCTTTTACTGTAAACTTTTTTTGAAAATCAGTCACGTCACAGTCGGCATTTAACAGGCCTTGAATAAAAGACCTTCTATAAAAGCATTTAAAATTTTGAATAACCCCTTGGTCCATGGGTTGAATCAAAGATGTTACGTTAGGTGGGAGCAGAGTAGCAACAATATTTCCAGAAACTAACTCATCTACTGGCGGATGGGCTTTGCAATTGTCCAAAAGAAGGATGGCTTTAGTATCTTCTGGTAGACCAAGGCTTTTGAATGATTCCTTGACCTCAGGCACAAAGTGGTGAAAAAACCAGTCTTTAAAGAGGGCGGCAGTTATCCACGCATTTGATTGAGCATCGTATTGGACAGGCAAGTGTGTAACATTCTTAAAAGCCCTGGGTTTTGCAGATTTACCTATCACAAAAGGGGTCACTCGGTGGTTTCCAGACGCATTAGCACATAGCAAAACGGTTAATCTGTCTTTGTTTTTTTTAAAACCCTTGGCTGCTTTTTCTCCTCCCCCAGCTAGTGTAGATGTTGGTAAACATCGCCACAATAGCCCTGTTTCATCAGCATTGTAAATCTGTTCAGGTGTTAAATCATTATCAGCCACGATTTTCTCAAACTCGTCTTTGTATTTTTCTGCAGAGTTTTGGTTTGCTGAAAGGGTTTCTCCAGTTACATCAAGTCTTCGAATTCCATGCCGAAACTTAAAGTTTCTGAGCCAACCATCAGAATAATTACATTCACTTTCAGCAACTCCTAAATCTTGGCCGAATTTCTTTGCCTTTTCAACAATCATTGGCCCTGTTACCGGCTTTCCTTCAGAACGTACTGCACTAAACCATTTGAACAATACACTATCTAGCTGTTCCAGTTTTGGTTTTTTTAATGTTTTTCTAGAAGCCAATTTTTCAGTTGTTACCGATTGAGAAGCAAACTTCATTAGTTCATCTTTTTGTTTTTTAATGTCATAAATAGTTGATGAGCCAATATTAAACTCATTCATTAAAACATTTCTATTCTCGCCTTTTTCTAGCCGTTTGATGATTTCTAGTTTCTGATTGAGAGTCAGTGTTACGTGTTTTCGTTTCTCTCCTTTTGAACTCGAAGGCTTAGGTTTTGAAAACATGGTCACTGTACAGTTAGAACGAAAATCACTTTTTTTATAAACAGTTTCAAAAGTTACGTTTACTGCGATGTGAAAGGACACAAAACAACAACGCACAAAAAAATGGCGAAGACGCTTCGTGATTGATTAACGGAGCTGCACTGCACCTGAATTTGTTGTGACAGCTGAGACTAGCCGGCCGCTAATTGTTTCCGAACAATACCGAGCGCTTCCGGATGATCTCGAACTACCCCGAAAACTTCCGAATAGCTCTCGAGCGGTTTTATTTGCTTTAAAGACACACTTTTGGAGAAAACCAAAATTTTTACAATTTTCCGGAGCGATGCCGGACTATCGGGCATTCCGGACTGTTGGATGCCGGACTAATGGACTTCTACTGTAGATGATTTCAGGCTAAGATGAGGCGCATTTTAGTCTGAAAACGAACAGTATTTGCCTCTTTGCTTTGTCGCGAAAGTATAATATTAGAAAAATATATCACTGATCGTTTCAAAGTACGTTAAAAGCAGCAAACGTATGTATGTGGCGGAACATTAAAAATAATCTGAAAGCTTTCAGATTTTATATTCTGTGTTTTTTTAACGTTTTGTGTGTGATCTTTATTTATTAAATATCACGTTCTTCGCATTTAAACCACATAAAATTCAATTCAACAGCAATATCACAAAATATTTAAAAACAGCATATCTTTAGGATTTCCGGTCGACAGTCTCGAGCGCTGGAGATAAAAATGTTTTCCTTCCGTACAGTGTTGCCATTGCTCGCTTTGAAATCGTCGAGTCTGTTAATAAAAAATTCGTTAAAGTTTTACGAAGTAGACGATAAAGCAAATTCGAAATTCAAAATTCGGATTTAGGTGTCCATGTTGGGGGTGGGGGATTACGTTATTAAAAATTTGATGGCTCTAGATAAAGTGGTTTTTTCACAATACGAGAAACATACATACATTCATGCAGATTCTTCATTATTTATTTTCTTTAAATATAATACAGGACGATAATATTTGATGGGAACAATTTGAAAAGTGACACAGCCATTTATAGTGATTCAATGCAAAATGCCATTTCGAGACTAACAGCCCTTCTGGGCAAACACCCCTTTGGGCTAAAAATTGAATATGAAAGGGCTAAGTAGTTCAAATTCATAATAATCAGATCTTCAAAATGAATGGCCGTAGGCTGCATGCGACCAGGAGTTTATTTCAACTATGCATTTATCGCGGCGGCTTCAAGACTTTTGTTATTTGAAGTTCGAGTTTACATTATTTTCATTGTCATTAAAAATGAACAAAATAAAGCACTAGAAAATCTACAAATGAAGTTAATTAATTTACAAAGTTATATAAATATTAATCAAAAGCATGAAGATAAAGATCTGATTAACTTTTACTCCTACTTCTGTACTTGTGTCAGAAAATAAGTTACGAATGTTTTCTCCAAGAAAAACCGCTTTGTTTGGGAATAAATTTTACACGTAAACAGCTCTTCTTTCACTGTTGAAAATGAGAAAGAAAAGAACCAGATTGACAGATGAATATGGGCAATCGGTAATGAAGATAACTTCTAGTAATTTCTCTCCAAGGCTACAGTCTTTGTCAGAATCGAAACGCCATCAAAATTACAAACTATAATGAGAAAATAAGAAGTTTAACATTATTTACATTCAAAAATATGTATTTTTATTTATGCGTCCAAGTAAAATTTAATAAATAAGAAAAAGAGACTAAATTTTCATTATTTATTCTCTAGTTTTGTCAGGCTTGGATAATTTTCTCTAAAAATTTAGGAAGTTTCCATAATTTCTTTATTTTTAGTTTTAAATTAAGTAAGTTCTTTAATAACTAGTTAAACGCGTTAAAATTATTTGAAATAAATGTCAGTCTAAAAATTTAATATTTAGCAATCAATATATACGAATTGCAAAAAGTAACCTACAAAATTGTCTTGTATGTAGCAAATTTTAGATTTCAGGTAAAAAATAAATACAAATTTGAATCCTTTTTTCTTAGCAATATTGTTATGATTGTTTTCGTATGTTTTGGGATATTATTATTATTGTTACGCATACACAGCTTAGTTACACACTTATAACAATTGCGAGGGCGCAGAGAGCGCAGTGTAAGATTCGTTAGGAGGGGCATATACATTTGCCCTTCTGAACGAATCCATGATGGAGTATCCACAAATCCATGATGGAAAGAATCCATGATGGAGTATCCACAAATCCATGATGGAAAGAATCCATGATGGAGTATCCACGATCGCGCATTCGACAGTGGTCGGTATTTTATAACTATACCTGTGGAACCACCAAATTAAGGACGAGAAAATCTTAATTTTGGCATACGTTTGAGAAGTTTAAAATGTTACTTAAGTCCAGATGACTTCTAATCTAATAATTGCAAATAAATTATCGTAAATTAATAATTGTAAATTATAGTATTTCCTCGCTTATTTTTGGCTCGTTTTACTTTATTGTACAAAGTAAGGGAAGTACGGCAATAGCGAAAAATTCCGAGTGTCATATTTCAATGGAAATATCCAATTTGAACTTTTTGAAGCCATTTGGACGACTTTTCTGTGTGGTGTCTATGCGTAAGGTCAGAACAAAGGACTCTTTTTAAGCAGTGTATGAGGCTTAAGTCAGCTGGAACGTAAATAAGAGAAACAAGGTAAATTCACATGTTTTGAAAGCTTTTTAAGTGTGAGAACATCTGCCACGTCCCGGTAGCTTAACGAAAAATATCCACAAGATATTTTTCAAATAATCAATACAAGGGGATATAAAGTGGATGAAATGCCACTAGAAACATCAAATACAAAATTGAATATACTTAATAAAATAAAAATAATCATGGGAATACAATTTACCAATAAACTATCTCTCAGAAAAAAAAAAACTACTAACAGTAAAGGAAGCGAAAAATTATGCGAATATTTTTAAAATGTTCAGAACCTAGCTCTAAAGCGCTAGGGGGGAATGATTTATTGTCATTTTTTTATTATTAGGTCAGCTGAATGACTTTCGACTCAACGCTTAATAAAAATATACGTAGGTAACGTTAATGTCTGCAGTCGTTAATGATGTTCTTTTCTCCTAATTATTATCATTTTCTGAGCCTTGATGAATTAGTTTTCTACAGGAACAGCGATCTTATCAATAGATAACTATATACGTTATTATTTCTTGATCGATACAAACAACAGTTCTTATTGCTTATCCTGTGATTTATACGGTCAATATAAATGTTTACAGAGTTTTTTCATCTTCTGTTTTCTTTAATATGGACTCCTAACTATATTAACTATATAACACCTCATTTATTTGGACTATATAACACCTCATTTATTTGGACATCCTAACTATATAGCATATCCTACTAACTATATAACACCTCATTTATTTGGACATATGGTATTTTGACATTTGAGCGATGATGAAGTTTGCATAAAATATCAGTTCTTTTGAATTTGATTTTATTTAATAGATGGCAATAGCGATCGTACTTTTTGTCCGCCCATGGAACTAATAAATCTTTTTATCTTTTTATTACTCATTTAATTACTGATTTAATACGATATTACTTCGTTATTTAGATAGTATGCATAATGTAATTTGTATTTTTATTATCTGTACGTGTTACATTTTTTGCCGATTTTTCTTTTAATTTTGTCAGAAATGAACCAATCTTAAAATTTCCTTCGTGTTTAAAGTTGAAAAAAAATTAAAACGTCCTATTTAAAGAATATTACTACACATTTAAAATCCAAATTACGCACAAAATACTGATAATAAAAGTATTCTATCAGCAAAACAAAATAAAATTAAATAAAATATAAAATTAAATATCTTATAATCATAATTAAAAATATCATCTTTTAAAAATTTAAATACAAATTGGATCAAATTAAAAACTAAAGTATATTGTTATTACAATTAAAAATATTTTTATTACAAATTTCATCATTAATACTTCTTACAGGCGTTTTTATTTTTAGTTAGCAACAAAATACTGTCCGTAACAAATAATATGAGAGCACTTTGTTACGAAATGACAAGGCACAAGATTTTTTATTTATCCGAGATGTTATAAAGATGAAATGTTGATCAGCAAAAGGAAATAAATTATTTGAAAAATTACTTTATCTGTACTTTCATTTAGATTGATTATATTTCGCGAGACAAAAACGAGACTCTGGACGTCATATAAGAAACGAGGGCTAGTCATCAATAAGAAAGATTTTAGAAGAAAATTTAATAACATAAAACTTATTAAACTTATCATAAATTTACGCTTGTATTATTTTAAAAATAATAATTAAAAATTTATATGTTAGCGTTAAAACGTAGATATACTAGGAAGCGGAGCATATTTCGCTGAGAATGTGTTAGAAATATTTCTCTGATAAAATTATTTTATACTTTATTTATTTATTTTCTCTGATAAAGTTACTTTATTTATTTCTATGATAATGTTATTATTCTTTTTGATAAATTAATTTCACATATATTTTTGTGTCCCTTTTTGAAAGCTCAGAATGAGTATTAGTCTCGAAACACAATTTTGAGTTGTTTCACTTTATGCGTTGTTTCACTTTTCAGTCGAGTCTATTGACAATTGGGAAAATTTATTCATCTAATATCCTATAAAATGTTTGGCTATTCCACCTGACCCATCTCTACTGATAATCTCTACTCATAAATCATATTAAACTTTAAAAGAGGCTTTTGGAGGGGATAGCTAAATCTTTTCTTGATCTTTTTTTTTAAACCGTATTGTAAATATCTCGTATGACAAAATGTTTTTACTAAAATTTCGTAAAAGATGATAGTGTCCTGTTCACAACGGTACGCAGGATAAGTCTATATAAGTTTGATAAGTAAAATATACTCTTAAGACTTTATAATAAATATAGCGTTTCTAATCAACTTCTGAACATTGTCGACCGCATTCAAGTTTAAATCAAATGTTGATAGTTAAAGTTCATTGTAAAGTATAGCTTGCAGTTCTATATACCACATGATTCAAAAGTAAAAAGAAAAAGTAAAAATTCAATAATTCGAAAAGTTCGAGATAGTATAGTTCGAAAAAATAGTTAAGAGATAGTATAGTTCGACAGGTTCAACAATTCGAATAGTATAATGATGCCACTTTAATAGAAATGTGAGCAAGACTCGGGAATATAATTTGCTTTAAATAACGAAAATTTTGTTGCCAGATTATTTAAATTTTCCGCCGTCAGGTGACGCAGTAGCAGTCCCGTAAAACTGGCATTTCGCACAGGATTGAAGGATAGTTTTTTAGGATCACCCTCAAATTATATCCTTACAAAATCCAACACGTACGGAAAAACAAAACCAAACCGATTTTGAGAGAAATCATGACTTTGCAAACTGCTGCAGTGTCAACAAATTGAAAACAACTCAGACTACTGTCAAAAGACCTGTGATCTGCCCAGGAGTACATTTCGCTTAATGAAAGTATAAATGCACAAAAATGCCGCATCTGAACAAGACAGAATCCACAAGCAATTATAAAAACACCTTTGAATCTGCCAAAGGGGGGGGGGACCGCGTAGTACGATTTCAGTGCATCGTTCACTGTAGGATCTTTCCTGTTTGAGAAATAAACATATGAACAAACGATACAAATGAACCAAATTTAATGATAAGAACTTCGATATGAGGAAAAATTCTCCATATTAAGAATTCCCCATTTATTTAACTTTAATATCCACTTTAAATCCATCACACTTTAATTCCACTTTAAACCAATGAGATTTCCTGTTGCCAGTTTAATAACCTAAATTTTTTTATTATTACAAATAAAATAAATTGCGCGCTTACTTAATAATCAAATTGTTTCACGCGAAATTTAACAATGTTTGAGACATAATTAACTAACAGTGAGCCGTTAGCTTTTTGCATATATTTTCTTCGTGTTATGCATGATTTTGAATCATCATAGATTAAATACTACATAAGTGATGTGGAAATAAAATGTCTCAGAACAAAAACCTCCCAGCAAAAGTTTACGACGCACTTTATTCAACGATGCAATGTAACTGCAGTCTCCAAGACCCTTAAAAACACAGACCTTTTAATTTGAGTTTCTTCGCTTAGTCTTTCCGAGTGCGTTGTTTGTAGAACTATCACACAGGCGCCGATGCACTACTTCTCTGAATAATTCCACGAAAGGGAATTTAGTGTGTTGTTTGTTTCTCCGTTAAATGGAGCTTTGTCTCCATCGAAGATACTAAAGAAGCTGATAGTAGTTTCAGTAGAACAATAGAACAATTGACCGTTGGAGTTATTCTTGCATACATGAAGTTTTTTCGGCGCCAAAATCACGGTTTTCTTTCCCTTTTAGCCCGAAAGGAACTATTAGTCTCGAAATTCGATTTTGCGTTGATTCACTATAAACTCACTATCATTTTTCAAATTTTTGCCACGAAATATTATCGCCCTGTATTATTTCAAAGAAATCAAATAATGAAAAATATGTACATATGTATGTACATTCTCCGCACTCTGAAAAAACGACGGTACCTAGAGCACTGGAATTTTGAATAACGTAGTCCCCCACCTGAACATATGCAACTGGAAGTAACAATACTTCCTTTATTTCGTTGTACGAAATAAAGGAAGTATTGTAATCGTGAAAAATTCCGGGTACCATATTTCAACGAAAATATCCATTTTGACGGCTACTGAACGCAATTTAAGGATGTTTTTGCTTGACATCTGTTCGTAAGGAGAGAATCAAGTTTAACAGCTCTATTTTACTTTGGGCAAGGGAGCCCCCATTTTATGATGTTTTCCTAATTGTTTAATAGGACTAATAATATTTCAGAAATTTACTAGGCGAACTATAATTTACTATAAATTACTATTAACGTTTTATGGTTTCATTCCTTCTCGAATACTATTTTAAATCTAAATTTCTTTACGTTTTAAAAAATTTTTTAGAGGTCATGAGGCGTTTTAGCAGTATTTGTTGCCTAGTTTCATATATGTATTACTATTTAAAATTTTTTTTAAAATTTTGTTGTATGTTACTTTTCTTCCACGCGTAGGGAAAAGGAGCGCCCAGTTGAGACGATTTCGATTAACATTAAAGGATTTAATATATTTCATTTCATTAAATTATTTTACGAGTTTTTTTTGTCTCAATTGATCGTTAGTTGAAACGCGTGGAGATGATTTTTCAATGGAAGTGGCAGAGTACTTTTCCCCTGACGAAACTGCAATGCGACTCTCAATGAAATATTGCCATTTTGTTCATAATGTACCTTCCCATTTTTCTTACAACTTCTGCTTTTCCCAATTTTCTACAAAATTTCAATTTTTAATGGCATATATTTTTGAGTAATGTTTTATTATTAATAATGAAGTTTTAATTATGTTTGATATATAACCTTTGGCACTACCGTGCTTTTACGAATAGGATTCAGAGGGTTTCGAGTGTGCTATAGCTTCTGCATTCTTACTTGTTAATTATAGTATAAGAAATTGGCAGCTAGATGCGCAGTTTTTAAAACCTTGAAATACTATCGCTCAAGTTTTAACTTTCTAAAGAAAATATAAATATATATATATATATATACATTTGTTACTCAGCTCAGTGAGCTCAGTTTTTTTTATTCTTATATGTTGGTAAATTGTGCATTTTTTGCTTTAAAAATGATTGAATTATGTTATTCTTATCTTCCAGTTAATGTTTTTATGCCTTTAGGTAATCTGCATACAATGGTTGTAGAATTATCAACAATTTGAAAGGTGTTTATGCGGTTAAGCCTATTGTTTTCACCACAGCAGCAATATATGTTTACATTTGAAACTTAGCAGAACAGTGAATTAAGTCTTTCTACACCTTCAATGTCCTTTTGCCGAGTGGGACCGAAAGGAAACTATTATTTTTCTGACCGAAACATCAGTCTTCCTGCCTGCTGGCCGAACTGCTTGTTTTTGCGTAGAAATTGTAATTGTAAATATTGTCAAATAATATACTGTTATCTTCAAGGCAACATCGCATTCAGTGAAGCCAAATAAAATTTCAACTCTAATATCGAATGTTATTTAGTAATAAACTAAGCAATGTAAAAGCAATAAATACAGTTTTTAAAATAACAGTTATAAACATGTATTAAAATCATGAGATGTCTAATTAGAAATAGTATGTATTCTTTATTAAATTACACTAGGTAGTCTCATTAAAATCATTGCCTACTTTCTCTTTTTTTTTATAACTGTTTTAGGTCTCTGGTGCCTCGGGCGGCTAGGTTTCAAGGAAATAATGCATCAAATATAAAAACAAAATGTATGTTAACCCCTAATACAATCGGAAACACTAAAGATATGCTTTTTTAGTCCAAAGGTATTTAGTCCAGAAGGACTATTACTTTCGTTTTGAGATTTTGCGTTGATTCACTCTGAATGCCCGATTCACTTTTCAAATTGTTGCCACTAAATGTTATCGCTCTGCATTAAAGTTTAAAAAATGAAAAATCTGCATAAATGTATGCATGTTATTATTATTATTATTATTATTATTATTTTTTGACGTAGGTTTCTCTTCAAAAATCGTCTGCGTGCGTTGCACGGGAAAATAAAAAGGAATTTTAATTACAGTTCTAAATAAATAGCCAAATAAATGTGAAATTCGTAACAATATTCTCTAAAACTTTAACGAATTTTTCATTAACAAACTCAAAGATTTCAAAGCCAGCAATACCAACGTTGTACAGAAAAACATTTTTATCTCCAGCGCGTGAGAGCGTGTACCGAAATTTCTAAAGATATGCTCAATTTAAAATTATTTTGCGATATTGCTGTTGAACTGAATTTTATGGTTTAAGTGCGAAGAACATGGTATTTAACAAATAAAGGTAACACACAGAATGTTAAATAAACGTCCCTTTGGACGTAATTTAAAATCTGAAACATTTCAGATTTTTTTTTTTTTTTTTTTAATATTTTGTGATTCTGCTGAATTTAGTTGGCGTAAATGAGAAGAACTTGTTGTTTAAGAAATGAAGTTGGCCCATATAACTTTAATAATGAAAAGAGAAAAAATGTTAGCCATCTTACTAAGAGAACTGAACACTTATATGACAAACTGAGAAAAGACTGAAAAAAACATAAAAATGTATGTCAACATTTAACACCGCAGCGGGAATTCGAAACATATCCAGCTACGCAGCTTCAAAAATTTTTGTAATTGCGTTATTGAACTGTATGAGGCGCAAGTGCGAAGCGAAATTGGCGTAAGTGCTTAATAATAGACCTTAAAAAATGATTAAGCGGAATGATTGCAAAAGCAATCTGGTAGACTGCGAGCTCAGTGAGATCGTAAAAAACCGTAACAAGCAACCCTTTGGGGTTACCTTTGAAATCTGAAACTTTCAGAATTTTTAATTACCATTATTATTATTTTTTAATTTCGTTTTCATTCCGAACTTGCGCCGAATCTGGAGAGCTCTGAGGAAATGAGAAAGGTTTAAGGTATCTGCCTACGTTAAAAAAACGATTTCGGCGAAAAAATTTGATTTTTTTTATTACCCAATTTGAAAGGTCAGTTTTGTAGGATTCCAAAAATGGTTCATTTTTATGTTTATGATAATTAGAAGAGAAGATATAGCCAAATAATTGCACCGGAAGTGAAAGCAGAAAGACCGGAAGTGCCATTTGAAAGGCTAAACTTAAAGGTAAACAATGGTGTTATCCGTGCTTTTTTTTAATCTGTTTGTATGTAAATTGTGCTAAAACATTTCATTTTAATTCTGGGTACTTTTTTTTGTTTCTGGTAATAATTATTTACCTTAATTTATCGAATTATGACTGGCTACACTGTAATTATTGTTTACATTTGTTCCACGCTTGTTCTTCGTTTGCTACACGCATATTGACGCTTTATTTTTGTTTAATTTTTATATTTATCTCTTTGCTTCTTTTATTTATTTTCTTTTGAACATTTGTTGCATTATTTTAAGTATTCTAAGATGCCAAAAGCGAGATCTAAGAGAAGTAAAAAGCGATCTTTTTACGGTAATTGTTATACAACTGGAACTCGAACTGTTTTTGATAATGATGTAACATCTGCAAGCTCATCGAAATTAAAAACTTTTGAACTTACAGATGTTATTACTGCAAAGAATGATCAAGACTTAAAAGGAAATAGAATATTTGATATTGCAAAATTAGCTTCTGTCTTTTCTATTCTCTGCTGTCCAGTGTGTTTCAAAACTGGCTTGCAATTAGTAGAAGATTCAAAATTTGGACTTTTCTCAAACTTCAGCTTGAAATGTAAATGCGGATTTATAAAAGCATTTTCTTCAACTCCCAAAAATGACAAGCTCATCGAAATTAAAAACTTTTGAACTTACAGATGTTATTACTGCAAAGAATGATCAAGACTTAAAAGGAAATAGAATATTTGATATTGCAAAATTAGCTTCTGTCTTTTCTATTCTCTGCTGTCCAGTGTGTTTCAAAACTGTCTTGCAATTAGTAGAAGATTCAAAATTTGGACTTTTCTCAAACTTCAGCTTGAAATGTAAGTGCGTATTTATAAAAGCATTTTCTTCAACTCCCAAAAATGGAAATAAGAATATTTTAAATTCTTTCTTGGTACTGGATTAAGACTCATTGGAAAAGGTTACACATCTGGTAAAAAGTTGTTGTTTACCTTGAATTTGCCATTCATATCAAAAACAGCATTTAGGAAATCAAATAATGTAATAGAAAATCAAAATTACCTAAGTTTGAAGATATGGAGGGCATGATGTACAAATGTGGAGAATTTTAAGTGTGTAAATACAACAGAACAGTTTTTCTGTTAATGTGAAATCTTTAAATGCATTTTCTGGAAAACTAATTTTTGTAGTGTTTTTACATACAAGAAATGTAATTACTCAAAATGTTCTAAAGATATCTCTATGAAATTTAACCATAGTGTTTTCTATATTGATTACTAGGTTTTAAGCTAAAATCTCAGTTATATTTATTAATTTGATTGTTTTATAAGCATTTCTATATAAAACGATAAGAAATATTTTACAAAAAACTGGTTTTTTTCATGTAATTACACATATTTTAGTAAATTTTAGAAATATCATAAACATTTTAGTTCATAACACAGATAAGTGTTGTAGTAGTATACAGTATAAGTAAAATTGAAATATATGGAGTGGAAAAAAATATACGACATTTAACGTAAGTGTTAAATTCTCCTAAAAATTTGCATAAAATTGCATATATTTCAAAAATTTATGAAACTATTCCTAAAAATTTACCTATTTTCATGATTTGATATTATATTTTGACTAAATAAATATATATTTAATCAGAATTCTATGTTTTTAAAAAAAAGGGGTCCGAACGTAGGCAGATACCTTAATTTCTAAAATTAGATCCCATGGAGGTCGTCAAAAAAAGAACCAAAAATAAATAAATAACGGGACAAATTAGAATATTCACTGAATTAAAGCAAATCAGAGCTGGATTAGAAGCCAGCAGAAATTTCCGCTTAAATATGCGGCCATCTCAAGATTTAAAAATATTCCTCCTTTTCTGAAATACCTAGCAGAATGTTGCACCCCTTGAGCTGTCGGACACTGAGTCCAACTTCCACCGAAACTGATTAACAGGATGCTAATTATTATGGTCCGAATAAACGTGCTTCGAGGTACACTGGTGAAATAAATTAAGATAATGGGCATATTTTATCGAATTGCATGAAAAGAACTGAACTGAAGGAAAACCACTGCTTCTAGATAAAAATGCAAATCTTGTACGGCAAATACGTAAGCGTACACGTGTGTGTAGGCGGAACTAGTAGGAAAACAGGCTTTATAAGAGTTTGGAGGGTAAGATGAATTGCGTTCGTTAGCACACCTCGGCGAATTTCTTGGTCTCACCTTTTATCAATAGGATAAATTCACATCGGAACAGTAAAAATGAGTAACTACCAACGTTTAGATGACGGAATGAGGTGGCAAATTGTGGGGAGGCTAGAGGCAGCCTAGTCGCGAGTCCAGGTATGCGGAGAGCTTAATTTAACGCCCAGCGTCATGTGTAACCTATGGAAACAGTTCCAGGATACTGGATCCATCGAGAGAAAGCCTGGGCAAGGCCGTCCAAAAGCCATGACGGCCAGCGAAGATCGCTATTTGTCCATTTTAGCGAGGCGTAACAGATGGGATACAGTTTCCCAGCTCTCTCGGGACCTGTATGCAGCCACAGGAACCCGTGTAACAAGAGTGATTGTTTCGAAAAGACTGAACAAGAGAGGGTTGCCAGAAGACCGCCTGTTTGCGTCACGCTCACGTCTACGGACAGGAGAGTGCGATTAGCATGGTGCAGGCAGCATAGTGATTGGAGTACGGAGCAATGGGCGACCGTTCTGTTCACCGACGAGTCCCGCTTTGGCCTAAACACAGATTCTCGCCGTACTTTCATATGGAGAGAGCCATGGACCCGTTACCTATCCTCTGCGAAATCAACAATTATGGCGGTGGCGATGTAATGGTCTGGGCAGGCATCAAGTTGTATGGCCGCACACCTCTCCACGTCTTTGACAGAGGCTCTGTGACTGGTGTGAGGTATAGGGATGAGGTCTTGGAGCCCTTTTTCGGGATGCAGTGGGCCCCGAGTTCACCTTACAGGACGATAACGCGAAGGTACATATAGCTCTTCTGGTCGACGAATTTCTCGAGAGTCAGGATACTCGTCGGATGGATTGGACAGGCAGGTCTCCAGATCTCAGCCCTATAGATGTCTGGGACGCTCTGGGGAGGGCAATTGCAACTCGCAACCCCCCTCTGAGAACCATCCAGGAACTGAAAACAGTGTTGCTGAAGGAGTGGGACCAACTGCCACGGGCAGTGATAAACTGCCTTATTTCCAGTATGACATCACGCTGCGAGGCCTGTATGATTGTAAGAGGGGACATACCCCCTATTAACACATTTCTTTTGTGTCTTCTGCAACCGCTGTTTCAGACCTTCAGACTGTCATGAGTGTTGCACACAAACATGTGTGTCTATTATAACTGTTGAATGTTTATTTTGTTTGTATTATATCAACCCATGTTCACACCAAATTTTATTAAAATCTGTCCAGTAGTTCTGGAGATCGTAGCGCAAATATGAAAATTCTCTTAATTTATTTCACCAGTGTACGTAGGTACATAAGTACACAGGGTAAGCCTAATAAAGGAGAGATTTTTAAGATGAAGAATTTAATGCAAACACTGAATACAAATTAAGTAATGAAATCTAATTATGTAACACACTAAGATGATGATTATTCAGAATGTCCATAGGGCGCTTAACTTCGTAAAGGGACTTGCAGTCATAGCTCTAAATTTAAATCACGCTATTTTGGCTTTCTCTGAGCTTTTCGTTTATTTTTAATTGTTCCTGACATGCCTTATGTACTATTTGAAATCTGTCTTAGGAGACAATTTTGCACAGTAGGAAGAGCCTTCCCCCTACAAAGGAAGCATAAGCCAGCATCGGACGTAATATGGTTTTGTTAATAAGCAACTATTGTCTGTCGAGAATACGCTGTTTCTGGCAATTAGGGTGTAGAGTCTAGCTTAACGAGCCCGAAATTTTTAGACGGCACAGTGTATGCGCGGGGTCCATAAAAGATTGTAGTCGAAGATCAGCCTCAGATATATGAGTTGGCAGGGTTACTGCTGTACATTTTAGGTCTCCCCAGTTGTCTTTTCTTCGTGAAATGAACAGTTGCTAACTTGTCCACACTTATTTCGATCTTCCATTTCACAAACCAGGCCTCTAGTGGATGTAGATTTGTGATGCTTGGATCAGTGAATGAAGAAAAGCGTTTAGCATTTTGTGCCCCGATATCTGTATCATCTGCATAGTGTTAGTCATCTGTAAAGCGTGTAGTATTGGCTGTTTGCGAAATAGCTTTCACATAAATATTGAATAATGTAGACCTCAATCCACTTCCTTTTTTAAGTACCCTATTTACGTTTTTTGTCCATAATCTCTTGAATGCGAAATAATAATTTTGTCCGTAACCTCTTGTCTAATTTCTGGATTTACTAAAACAATGGATCCAATGGCGATCTACAGGAATTTCACTCTTCTTCCTTCATGAAGGTCACTCTTCCGTCTCACTAGGCCGGAAGGTCTATTGCGAAAGGAATCGAAGATCAAGAAAATCTTCTTTTCAACACAGACAGACAACGTTCTTGTTGATAACATCCGTTTTGAAAGACTAGATGAACAACAAATCAGGCATCCTGAAACTTTCTTTATGGGATGGCTGATTACTGTTTTTTTCAGTTTGCAACAGTTCTATTACTATCAGCGTAATTTCAATTTTCATTATTTATTTAAAATTTTCATTCATGCTTAGAACAGCAGTTTTAGGAAAGAAACAGGAATTTGAAGAGCAAAATTAAGAACGCTTTAAATTGGTCGAAATTAAGGATTTTAAAGGAGCGTTCATGCAACTGTCTAACCATAGTTATTATCTAACCCCAAGGCGCAAAAGGTCATAGGCCTTCCTTCAGACTTGTGGAACTAGGTTTAACCTGTACACAATCAGGAAATGCAAAGTTGCACATGCATCAATAGGATGCTGATTCAACGAAACCATCGATCGAATGTCAGTAGGCGTTTACTTCGTTGTGTTTTGTCGTTCTTTTAACAGATTTGCATGAAGTTTAACAATTAGAACATTTGGACAAAATCCTTATACCAACTTCCGTGACGTAGCAATGGCTTGTGCCCAGCAATGAAGTCTGCCTTACGCACTTGTGCCGTAGCGTACAACGAAATTCTCGTGTGAACGCTTCGTTAAGAACTACAGATCGTTTACCAAAACCAAAAGAATACCTTAGGAATGCTGTATGAAGCAAGTTAAGGCAATTATATTACAATTTAGTAAAGGATGTTTGATTTATTTAAGAAATTCAAATTAGGGGAAAAAGTAGTTCATGGAAGGAGAATCAAGTAGCAAATTTCTTTGTATAAACAGTTAGTGTTTCGAGGTTCTTAAACAAAATTTATAATGTAAGGCGTCTGCGATTTACACGAAAACTGCTTCATAAGAGTGCTTCAATATAAAGCTGCCAGCCTTCTTATGCCGGTCCGATGCTGTTCAGAAAGACTGAGACCTTCATAAAAGTAACTTCATTTGTTGTAAATCAATTCACTTGCACTAAGATAAGTGCAACGTTTACGCGAATTCAGCACTTTTGCTAAGGTCTCGTTTTTCACAAAAATCTCGAATATTAATCAATATTAACGAAATCTCAAGATCAGCCTTAAAAATAAAATTGAAGTAAAAAAGCGAAAGTAAAAAATCAGGAGACTTTAAATCAAATCCACAATTTTTATCATTCTTTACTTCTGCGGTTGCCCCGAGAGCCAATGAAAACACTCATAATTTGAAAAGTTGAAATTTTACACAGTATATAGCTTTTGTGATGCTGATAAAGCATCATTTCACTCACACGAATCGACCTCAGGCTCTGGTTTCAGCGGAAACTTACTTCCAAAGGGCATGCCTTCGTTCTTTTCCGAAGGGCGCCTTCGGTACTGTTTGCGTCGCGCTTCCATTCAATGCCAATACATGTTGCTACGAGTAGGTCGCTTCAAACATTGAAAGCACAGAGCAAACATTAATCAACAGTCCTTTCGCGGACTAACGCATGGTGAACCGGAAGCGATGGGAATATGCTCCTCCACCCACACACCTGAGAAAATGACTAACTAAATAACTCAAGACCCACGGCGCCTCATTAAACAAGTGGTCAACTAGCCCAACTAGGCATGCTCACGCAACGAAGCAGAGCAACAACAGCCCAATAACGCGTCAATCAAGCACATCAACGCACCATACTTGCAACCACAGCCACGACAGATGGATCAACTCACGATGATAGCTGTACCTCCTCATATCGCATAATGATGTTGGAGGAATGTGTTTGTTTTTCCGAGAATCATTTAAACACTTGGAATTCACATAACAGCATTTTTGTGACAATGTAAAGCATTTCGCTCACTCAAATCGGCTTCTGGTCTCGGCGAGAACTTGCTTCCCAGATCACGATACTCTTGCATCGCACTTAGATTCGATGCTCCTAAATGTCACTACGAGCACGTCACTGCAAAACATCTAAAGCACACATTAATCAAAACACACTTGCAGACCGCCACTGTTTATATGATAGAAAGTAAAATAAAAATTACACTCTTAGACAAAAAAAAAAAAAAAACGACGAGACGCACCAAGAAGGAGTTATCCGAATGGGACGAAAATCGGTAGAAGTGATACACATGTAGTATAGAAGAACAAATGATTACAGTTTGAGAAAAATTGGATGATTTATTGAAGTGATAGAGCTTCACAAAGTGAGAAAGTCAGTAACGGGTGTGTTCACCTCTGGCCCTTATGCAAGCAGTTATTCGGCTTGGCATCGATTGATAGAGGTTGCGGATGTCCTCCTGAGGAATATCGTGCCAAATTCTGTCCAACTGGCGCGTTAGATCGTCAACATCCCGAGCTGGTTGGAGGGCCCTGCCCATAATGCTCCAAACGTGCTCAATAGGAGAGAGATCCGGCAATCTTGCTGGCCAAGGCAATCTTGCTGGCAAGCCCTTAGGCAAGCAGTAGAAACATGTGCAGTGTGGGGGCGGGCATTACCTTGCTAAAATGTAAGCCGAGGGTGGCATGACATGAAGGGCAACACAGCAGGCCTTAGAACGTCGTCCACGTACCGCTGTGCTGTAAGGTTGCGACGGATAACAACTAAAGGGGTCCTACTATGAAATGAAATGGCGCCCCAGACCATCACTCCTGGTTGTCGACCTGTCTGCCGGAAGACAGTCAGGATGGTATCACACCGCCGTCCGGGGCGTCTCCAGACTCGCCTTCGCTGGTCGCTGATCGGGGCTCAGTTCAAAGCGGGACTCATGACTGAAGACTATTCTACTCCAGTCAATGACATTCCAGTGCGAATGAGCCCGACTTCACCGCAAACGGGCTTGACGTTACAGAGGTCAATGGTAGTCGGCGCTAGGGGCGCCGTGACCTCAGCCCCCTCTCTGTGAGCTGTCTATGAATGGTCCTTGCGGTCACTGAAGCACTAGTCGCACGTACAATCGAAGATAATGATGCATCTGGAGCTGTGAGGGCCGCTCTGACTATCACCTTCTGTCGTTTCTCTAGGCCTATCGCTTCCTTCTTGATGCTGTGTGAGGCCACGGTTCCCCCATTTCTGCCAACATCGTCTAAGAGTGGCACCGCTCCTGCTCAAATGTCGAGCTATTCGCCAATAAAACAACCGGCTTCTTTGAGCCCAACTACACGACCTGTCTCAAATTCTGACATCTGCGCATATCGTTCGCGCATCTGTATGCCAGGCATAGTTACTGTCTACCAGAGTACGCGAAATGAAATTCGATATCTCCTCTTGAATATCCTGCCAGTTGCGCAGATCAGATGCGCTGTAGTGACAACCGTTCATTCATTGGCAGCCAAAATGTAAAATTTTGCATTTTCCGTCGAAACCTGTGTGCATATCAATTTGTATC
Organism: Stegodyphus mimosarum; assembly: GCA_000611955.2. Taxonomy (NCBI): domain Eukaryota; kingdom Metazoa; phylum Arthropoda; class Arachnida; order Araneae; family Eresidae; genus Stegodyphus; species Stegodyphus mimosarum. The sequence continues at coordinate 170,360 of KK116915.1, forward strand.
CAATTTGCTTTATATCTTCTCGGTGGGTCGTTTTTTTTTTTGTCTAAGAGTGTATGTTAGCAATGTTAAAGCTATCGTAATTACTGTCAATGAATCAGTAATTTAGACGAAAATCAGACTTTTATAAGAGTGCCCCAGCATAAAGGTGACGAAAAGTTGTTTTTTTTTTCAAATTAGAAGCTGATCTTCATAAGGATGCGCATACTTTATGAAGGTGTTTGCCTTTTCGAGCAGCGGCCAACTTGCATAGGGTGCTGCTACTGTTGTGAAAAGACCCGTTCCTAGAGGTTACGCAGTGGCAAATTTTAGGGGAGCCATATTCGGTCGGTATCCTCTAAAAGGGAAGTTGCCTGTACAAGAACTATACATTACTCAACGATATTTTGTCCAAAAGGCGGTGAAAAAGGCTTTCTTTCTCCAAAGACCAAAATAAGGTATTGAATTACATACATAAAATTATATAAAGGAGCATGAAAAACATGAACGCAAGCGCTTGATCGCGCAGAAATGGGCCGGCTTATGAAGGCGACCCATAATACAAAAGCAGATTCCAATTTCTGAAGAAATAAACGGGCGCATACCCCACGCTTCCACTTTAGTCACTTAGTCTTCCAATTTCTGCAGTGTACATGCTCAGCATGTAAATCTTTATATATTTTTTAGTTTTATGTCTTAAAAGTATAATTAGAGGCTGAAATAAAATGTTAAATTTCATATTTTAATTTTTTATACGTTGTTTAAAAATTAGATGCAACTTTCACCTCCCATTCTCATTGGCTTGATACGTAAATTAGTAAACCTTAGTTCAACGATTATTTTGTGTTCATGTTCAGGTTATTGCACATTTTTATTATCTTTAAAAGGGTAAAGAAAGTTTCGCTTGAAATAAGCCATCAAGATTGTAATAACTATGTGATTCTGGAGCCGACATTTCCAGTCGTTTTTTTCTTATTAAAAAATTTTAAGAATATCGTCGATTTTTAATTTTTAATTGAGCGGGATAACTTAATAGTGAGTATTTTTACAGTATACTTTTACAGTATAAAGAAAACTGTCGCGAGGTGCCGGAATATTTAACTTTGTTAAATCCCTTATTTTTCAACTGAACTATTAAAATGAGCAGCTTACCCGAGTATTTGTTTTTTGAATTAAGCATAAAACGAATTGCAATTTTTCTTTATTTAAAATTATAGATTATTGAATTATGATTTGCAGTGTTCAAGACGTTATGACTTTTTTTAATAATTCTATCAGATGGGCTAGACGTAAATGCCTCAGAATGACCTACCCGATGAAATTACCTTTTTCTAAGTTTGAACGAAATTGAATTTATTAATTCTATATTTTATTTATTTATATGATTACTGGATTAAGAAAGACTTTAGTTGTGTCATTTTAGTCATATCTCCATACTTTAATCAAGGTTTGTAATACAATTTTACAAAATCTGCAAGGAATCTTCAGACCCTTCCCTTTCCCTTTGGTTTCTATCAGGAAAATAGTTCCTGGTTTAACACTGTAAGTTTATATTTTACAAAGAACTGAAATTAGGAAATATAAACATATAAAAAAGGGAAATTCCTTCGTAAATTCTGTATTGTAAATCTAACATGAGATTTGTTTTCTGTTTAAAATATTATTTATTTGCAATAGTTGATAAAATTTATGTCCAATGAATCATCTTTAAGAACTATTTTTATTATATTATTACTTGTGATTCATTTGCAGTTTGCCTAATATAATATAAATAAACTGCTATCCTGCATTTCTACTTCAGAAGTTTTCTTTATATGATTCCTGGAACTAAAACTAGGCTAAATTGCTTTTGCAAGTGAAAAATCACTGTCACTAATAATCATGTTCTCCCAAGATGACCTGTACAAAAGACTAAAGCTGTAATGAAATTTGAACGGTCATCTTAATGAGGGTTCATTGTATTCCCCCATCTGAATCCCTCTTTTCTTTTTTATATTTCTTTCTTCCTTCCCTTTCAATAACAAATTCACTTACTTTTATAAAGATGGAAAATAAATCTAGAGAAAGAAAAGAAAAACTCTAGTTCATCAGTTTATCCACAGGGTGTTTAGAAAACGATGGGCAAACATTAAGATATGGTTAACACACCGTATCGTTTTCTATCAAAAAAATGCATTTTCGATAATGAAGCGTAAAAGCGATAAAGGACACTTGGTGAGGAAATCAAGGAAATATTTCCAAAAGCAAAAATCATGTAAAAGATGGAAAATCAAGTTAATCGTGAATAATTATTCTAACTGATTGAAACAGCAACCACTAATACATATATCGGTGATGAACTCTGTCGAATACAACAGACATATCGTACATGATTCAGCAACTGAAATTATGGCGGCGAGATTTTCATCAGATTCAAGAGAAGTCTGATAGAAAGGATTTCTCCAAGAAACGAAATTCTGAAGGTGACTAGTTTGCCCAATTCAAGACCCTTGTAATGATATATACATGTAGTACCTCTACGTCTAGTGGAAAGCAGACTCATACTCCTTCGTGCTGGAACATGTACGCCGCCATATCACGGATAGAATATCCGTCAGAAATTTTGGCAAGACCTTCTGCTGCAAGAAAATACACTGGTGAAATAAGTTAAGAGAATTTGCATATTTTATCGAACTGCATGAAAAGAACTGAACTGAAGGAAAAACCACTTCTTCTAGATAAAAATGCAAATGCATAAGTGTACACGTCTAGTTAGGCGAAGCCAGCAGAAAAACAGGCTTTACAAGAGCGTGGAGGGTAAGACGAATTCCGTTCGCTAGCACACCTCGGCGAATTTCTTGGTGTTACAATCGGTTAAATTCAAATCGGAACAGTAAAAATGAGTAACCACCAACGTTTAGATGATGGAATGAGGTGGCGAATTGTGGGAAGGCTAGAGGCAGTCCAATCGTAAGTCCAGATATGCAGAGAGTTTAACGACCAGTGTCGTGTGTAACCTATGGAAACAGTTCCTGGATACTGGATCCATCGAGAGAAAGCCTGGACAAAGACGTCCAAGAGCCACGACGGCCAGCGAAGATCGCTATTTGTCCATTTTAACGAGGCGTAACAGAGAGGCTACAGCTTCTCAGCTCTCTCGGGACCTGTATGCAGCCACTTGAACCTGTGTAACAAGGGTGACTGTTTCCAAAAGACTGAATGAGATAGGGTTGCCAGAAGACCGCCTGATTGCGTCACGCTCACGTCTACGGACAGGAGAGTCCGATTTGTATGGTGCAGGCAGCATAGTGATTGGAGTACGGAGCAATGGGCGACCCTTCTGTTCACCGACGAGTCCCGTTTTAGCCTAAACATCAATTTTCGCCGTACTTTCATATGCAGAGAGCCAGGGACCCGCTACCTACCTTCCAATTTCCTCAAAATCAACAATTATGGCGGTGGCGGAGTAATGGTCTGGAGAGGCATCATGTTGGATGGCCGCAAGAAACGTCTTTGACTGAGGCTCTGTGACTGGTGTGAGGTATAGGGATAAAGTCTTGGAGCCCTATGCTCGCTTTTTCCGGGGTGCAGTGGACCCCGAGTTCATTTCCCAGGGCGATAACACGAGGCCACTCAGAGCTCTTCTGGTCGACGTATTTCTCGAGAGTGAGGATATTCGTCGGATGGATTGGACAGGCAGGTCTCCAGACCTCAACCCGATATAGCTTGTCTGGGACGCTCTGGAAAGGGCAATTGCAGCCCGCAACATCCCTCCGAGAACCATCCAGGAAGTGAAAACTGCATTGCTGAATGAGTGGGACCAATTGCTACAGGTACTGATAAACTGCCTTATTTCCAGTATGACATCCCCCTGCGAGGCCTGTATGGCTGTAAGAGGGGACCATACCGCCTAGTAACCCATTTCTTTTGTGTCTTCTTCAACCGCTGTTTCAGACCTTCAGACTCCCACGAGGGTTTCACACGAACGTGTGTGCCTATTATAACCGTTAAATGTTTATTATGTTTGTATTATATCAACCTATGTTCATACCAAATTTTATTAAAATCTGTCCAGTTCTGGAGTAGTTCTGGAGATCGTAGCTCAAATATGAAAATTCTCTTAATTTATTTCACCAATATATGATTCTTACTTCTTCAAGTTGGTAATTTGCTTCAAAAGCAGCGCATTCATGCTTTTTAACTCTCACTTGTAGGTAAGCAAGAGCATTCTATCTTCTCTGGGCTCCATTTTCATGCATTTCTATTGCACAAAATGACTGCTTCAATATACTTAACAACAGCGGACTCAAATTGCATGTTGAATGAATGGAAGATTTAAAAGTAGCTGATGAACCGATTATTTTTTTAACCAAAATGGAACATTTTTTTATTAATAAAGCAGGTTTTTTAGCTGAATTTAAGATTTTATTTACTAAATATTCATATATCGTAATAGTGAATGACGCAAACGAAAAAATTCCAGTTTTTGGTTATTTTCAGTCTGAAATCTAAAAGTTGAGATCGACAAGAAATTTCTATCGGGTACACTATGTAATTCTATTGGTAAATTTCTATTGGTTGCACTATGTAGCTGAAATGTACTGAAAGCTAAATATTAAATTTTCAGACCGATATTTATTTCAAATAATTTTAATATTCTGAATCAACTGCAAATACTCTTTTTTGCAAAATTGAATTAACAAGAAGGACCTTTTGCGATCGTGGCGAAATTTGGTAGGCAAAAACATATTGCAATCGAAATTTGATTTGAAAAATGATCAAAATTTCAAGGCAAATGAATAGAAATTGTGATCATAGCGCGCATTTCTAGTGCGCTATTCGCAAAGTATTGGTAGGCAAAAACATATTGCAATGAAATTTGATTTGAAAAATGATCAAAATTTCAAGGCAAATGAATAGAAATTGTGATCATAGCGCGCATTTCTAGTGCGCTATTCGCAAAGTATAAAACCAGTAACAGAGGCTGAAAATTTATCTTTTTTTGTTTTATGCCATTGTAAAGAAGCAACTAAAGATGTCATCACTACGATATCGAAGACCTTACAGACAACTAAACGACTTCGAACGTGGTCGCATTGTAGGGTTGCGTGAAGTTGGGTGGTCATGCCGAGCAATAGTTTGTCACCTGCAGCGTACAGATACTGCTGTGCAAAGATGTTGGCGGCAATAGTTGCTACAAGGAAATTGCTGACGAAATGAAGGCTCTGCAAGGCAGAGGAAATGCGAGGCAAGATAGGATAACTGTTCGCCAGGCCCGAACCGCCCCAACGGTATTATTGTCTACTATTCAACGCATTACAGCCACGTCTGTACCTCCCGTGGTACCGTCCACCATCTCACAGCGCTTGTCTGAGGCAGGGTTACGCTCACAGAGGCTTTTAAGACGTTTGCCTTTGACCCCACAACATCGGCGGAGTCGACTGGAGTGGTGTCGCAGCCAATCATCATGACTGGCATCATATAGTGTTTAGCGATGGATCCCGCTTCACTCTGGAAGCAGATGACCACCGTGTTCGTGTCTGGAGAATACGGGCCAGCTATTCCAATCAGCCTTTGTTTTACAAAGGCATACAGCTATAATCCCTGGTGTGATGGTGTGGGGAGCTATTTCTTACGACAGTAGGTCATCTTTAGTCATTCTCCGTACATCTTTAACAGCTCAACGATATGTTGATATCATCGTGCGGCCGGTTGCATTACCCTCCCTGCCAGGTCATCCTGGGGCCATTTTCTAAGAAGATAATGCCAGGCCACATACCACTCGCATACCTCTGGACTACCTCCGTGCAGTTGATACTCATCCTTGAGCAGCAAGGTCACCAGACCTTTCACCAATCGAGCATGTCTGGGACGTGGTAGGCCGCCAGATTCGGGCACCACAAAATATCGCAGATTCAGTGCGAAACTGATGAATGCCTAGCAGAATGTTTCGCAGGATGACATTAGGAACCTCTACCACTTCTTGCCTCGACGAATTCAAGCCTGTGTTGCCGCCTGGGGTGGTTCGACCAACTACTAATTTGAACACTCAATGGGTGATTGTGAGCCTTAAAATTTTACTATGACCTTGATTTTGTAATCATTTTGTTAGCTTTGTATGAGCTATACACGTATACAATTTCATCAAAAACAACCGCTGCCTTCATGGTGCTTCGATTTTTTTGCAAAAGAGTGTATCTTACATAAACTTAAAAAAGGTGAAAATAAATAAATAAATAAATAAACGATCATTTCTCAAGGTCAAAATTTGGGAATAAATAATGACATCCACTTATTTTTCTTTTATTTGTTACATTTTTTGAAACATACAGAAAAATATGATGTGGACACCACATGACAGCCTTGTACTGCCTATTAAATTATACACACTTTTTTTGCAATAAATTTGGTGACATTTTGGTCTATTCCCTATATCTCCTAAATAAGTATTGTAATTCAATAAATGTAGTACTTGCAAGAAGCAAAAAGGGCTAGAAATATCTCTGCGGCCAGGTGAAAACCATATAAGGCCGGTGAGAGCATCTGCTCTCAGTAGTTGTTGTTGTTAGCTATTAGTTCAGCGTGAGTTTGGAGTACTGAGATTTCTTCGGGTCGCTTTCTCTTTATCAGAGCTTTGCATTGCGTTGTGCTTAATGTTCATAGGAGTTTGAAGGTGTAACTACTAATTGGCACTCAGTGATATTATGAAGAGTTGTATGACTATTTTTGTGGAAAGGTACAGATCCCTGAAATGTTTATTTGAATAATACAAATTTTATCAGTCTCTCATCCGAGCTTTGTGTATCCAATCGACTGCGAACCCATACGCCAGCAGCAGTATGAATGAACAGGCTACAGGGCAGTTTTAGCGTTTTTGTGGTTTTTATCGCTGTGTAACGTAAAACAAAGCAGTTTCTTTTTAGAAAGAATCTCTAGCAGCGGCTGAGCGATAAAATAGCTGAACACTGGTAGTTCGACATGGGCTTGATTCTGGGTGATTCTAAGTGAACGGGCTGTCTACATGGCATTTAGACATGTAGGATTTAGACATCCATGGATTTCCCGGTGTGTAACGTGGATATGAGCCAACTTTCCTTAGAAGGTCCTCCACGAAAAGCATTACTCTCCTTAGTTATATAGCCCATCGCGTAGTTTACCCTACTTAAATGAAACCAAATATTTCATAAAGTCCTTCAAGATGGTAACCTATCCTTAGACAGGTAGCTCTAGCGATTTTACCTTGATTAATTAAGAAACTGTGAATCATTGCTTGGACATAATAAGCTGTTTTCTCTGAAACATGAGTAAATAAACTAGGTGATATTATGTCAGTTTTCTGTGGTCGCAATCACCCCGTCTTCCTCGGAATTTTGTGGTTTTTCGGAGTGTATCATGTTGTTTCTTCTGAGTTACATTTTAACTTTAAGAGTAAAGGGTCAAATAAGTGAATTTATTTTTTAAATTCATAATCTTCGTTGAAAGTAAGGACTCTAAACCAAAGCATCAGATCCCGTCATTTGCATTATAATAAACTTCGTTAATCTGCAGAAAGAAAGATTATTCGGCATTTCTGAATATGAGGATAAGTTGTCATAATTTCAGTGAGTCGGGACATTTAAAGTTCTACTGTATTATCGTTACACATAAAAATTCTGGAAATTCATTTTCAGATTTCTTAGACTATTTGTGGAAAAAAAAATTAAAAAAACACTAATGCTAAGAAGCGTGCAATAGGAATACAAACATTTAGGAAAAGAAATAGGAGCTAAATCAAATTTTCTAATCTTACATTACAACATTTTTATGTATCATCTTTCATATACTATTAATGTTATGGAGACGTATGTTCGAATTTTATATAAATGATCAAAGATAATTTAAAACGACATAAATATTTATACCAAAGTTTCAACGAGATAAAAGAGCGTTCTGATGATTTAGACGGCACACATTTCACAGAGACAACACACTAATTTATTAATGCATCTAAAAACATAAAGATAAATAGATATAGTTCTAAGTCGATTACAAACGACGAAAATAGAATTTTATACGAAAAGCAATTAGAGGATAATAAATGCACCGCAATAAATCAGCGTAAAATCTGCAGTTTGGCGACTTACATTGAAGTAAGTGCCAAGAACAATTACGAAAACACCCGGAACCATGTTAGTTGTGAAGGAGAAAAAGACAGAGAAAACAACTTAGAACGTCTTCCAGAATTGACCAAAAGATAAAATGCCTCGACAGATTTTGTAATACCGTTCATTCCAATAAATACAACCGCAGAAATTTTTAAGCTAAAAAATATGATAAATGGATTAAGTTCACATTCTGTAATTTAGATTTTGAAAGAAACGCAGACTGACAAATTTAATATTTCTTAGATACAGTCTGATTTCAGTTAAATAGAAGAACAGGTGCTACACGATTAGCCCTAATAAGCTTTATTTTTCTAAAAAAAGACTGAACAAACTTTGAGTTTTGTATCATTTCTCCCTTCAGGTTAGGAATTTTATGACTTTATTTTATAAACAGAACAAAGCTATGTATATGAGCAATTAAATTAATAGTACTTACGTGTTATCGAATCTACCATAATAGAAGTCGCCAAATTTTCAGAATAACCAAAGATCTAGCAAACCATATGGATAACTATTCTTCAGGCAACTATGCTCATAACAGTCGTTCACTCAAGCGTCGTCGCTAATTTCGTATACATTCTCTTAGCCGTATTCCAAGTTTCAATGGTTTTTATAAACAAAACGTGATATTTTTTAACTTGCAACTTAAATTTTAAAAACGCATTTGTAGAATTTACCAGCAATCGAAGAAACGTCGGCGAAACAGTGAAATTTCTGCAGGAATACAAAATTTTGCTTGGGGGGGGATTCTAAAGAGAACATAGAGAAGATCAGCTTGGTAGGTAGCAAGTGGTGATGCGATGTTTTTTTAAGCGAAAACAGATCGCTGTGTGCTTGGGTAGAAAAATGGAGCCAAAATTTGCAGAAAGATTTGAAGCAAATGTTTTATTTTTTTAATGTGTCACCTAATGCTTATTTAACAATTGAAATCTGTGTTTTAACTTATTAAAGTATATTGACTTTCGTTTTCCAGGCTTACAAAAAACTACAACAGTTCGGAAACTTAAAAAAATAATAATAATTGGCTTAAAAGAAAATTTTAAAAGATTCAAATTTTATATTACGACCAAAGGGACTTTTTTTAACATTTTGTGTGTTACCTTTAATTATTAAATATCATGTTCTTCGCAGTTAAACCATAAAATTCAGTTCAAGAACAATATCACAAAAAAGTGTATATCTTTAGAATTTCTGATACTTTTTTTTTAGTACAGTGTTGTCATTGCTCTCTTTGAAATCGTAGAGTTTGCTAATAAAGAATTCTTTATGGTTGACAAAATATGTGGAATAGATAATAAAACAAATTCCATATTTGGGCTTCCTGATGCCCATACTCGAGTGGAGCACTACATTATTCAAAATTTGTTGTCTCTAGGTACCGTTGTTTTTTCACAGCGCGAGAAATATACAAACATTCATGCAGATTATTGATTATTTAATTTCTTTAAGTATAATGCAGGGCTGTAATATTTGGTGGCAACAATTGAAAATTGAACCCACATAGCTAGTGAACAGACGGAAAATGCCAAAACGAAATTAATAACCCTTCTATGCAAATTGGCCCTTTAGGCTAAAAGAAGTCTCGAAAAAAGCCAGCTTGTATCCGATAGTAACTTTCACATTTTTATCTAGGCAGCAAAACCGTAAAATCGTTGAAATCTGGTAGTTCCGACCTGAGTTCGAATCTAGACGAACGGGCTGGCCGTATAGGCGCTTTTGTGGCTTTCCCCATATGTAAGCGTGCATATTAGCCGGTTTCCCTTAGAAAGGCCTCCACGAAGGCATGCCTTCCATTAGTCAGATAGCCCCAAGTGTACTTTGCCATAATAAACTAAACCAAACCTTTTCATCTTTTTTAATTTCACGGTTTCAATTTTGCCAAGAAAAAATAGGAAAAAATTATTTTATTTCACCGCATAATTTTTGTTTAAATAAATTCGAGGAATAATATAGGATTAAGTTTTACTTCACACTAATAACTATTATTGAAATGATTTGAGTAAACAAAAATAACTTACAAATTCTTCTGAAAACGAATATTGTAATAATAAACTATAAATCATTTTTGGATTCTTTAAGGAAGGAGGGGGAGGAGAATTTGACGCAATTTTATTTACAATTTCAGGTTTATTTTACATTTTAGCGGCCGTTATTAAAACGAACACTTAACAGCTTTTCGAATAAATTAGCAATCTCCAATTGCCATGCGAAAAAAAACTCAATTTTCGTATTATCGAATTACTGCATGTTTAAAATTTAAATCATTAATAAACATTCCTTCTCGGATATTAAATTCATAATTACAAATTTTATGCTATTACTGAAATATTTTCAAATCTCTGAACTGTAATTGTGAACGTAATTGCACTTGAGAGATCAATTAAGTTTCTTACATTCAGATTTAAAAAATAAGTGTGTTTACGTAGTAATGTAACTTAAAGATAATATATAATCAAATTACCACTGTTGTAAATTAACTATTGTTTCAGTTCCGAAGAATGAAGTTTCATACTGGAAAAGCCTTTCGAAGTTATTTAAATGGATTTCATCAGTTATTTTTAGACACAATTACCATACTTATGTATCCTCCATTTTCGTATTAATTTTGCCTCTTTAAGATTGAGAAGTTAAAAATTACACGCTGTATGCTACGTCTGAGAAAATATTTAAATTAAGAACAAAACTCATTATAAAGTACATATGAATAGAAGCACTAATATAGGGGTTCTCAACCAGTGTGGTTCTGAAACCAGCGTAGTTCTGAAATTCTCCCCTAAGAATTTCAGCTTCAACAGGGGAATGCACTCAGTCTTTTATTTATCTGTAAAGTGTTTAGTTTTAGTTTATCAATATAAAAAACTAAGACACTTTTATTTAAGTTTTGGTGTTTATCAATATTTTCTATAGTTTTCCTTGTTTAATTTATAAAATACCTAAAAAAGAAGTAAATTTAAATAAATGCATATACATCTTTTTTCGAAAAGAGTTTTGGAAAAGAGGAGGTTTGAGAATGGTCATCTATCAATAGTGAAAGCGGTGCCCGGGACAAAAAGAGCGGTGCCTAGGACCTGTATTTTGAATGTCTGTTAAAATAATTCAATACTGCATATTCACTGCTACATACATAATTTATTCCTTTTACATTGTTACCATAGATAAGAACTTTGTAAATTACATGAGGAAAACATTAGAGAGAGGAATATAATGTTAAATATCTTGAGATGAATATATCAAAACTGCATGCAAGTCAACTAAAATGGACTAATATTTATGAAAATATACTGAACATACTTCCATGGAAAAATGGTTCTATTTTCGTTAATGGCAAGCAAGGATTTTGAGAATACATTTCCATCGCTACATCTGGTGAGCAAGAATAGTAATTCTTGCTCACCAGTCTCGAAATGAACAAGACAATTGAATATTGGTAATTCGTTCCAGATTCGAACCCGGGAGAAGAGCCTGGCTGCATGATGGGTATTTTGCTGGTTTTCCACGAGTGCAGCAGAAAAACGGTGTAGTGTCCTTCACACAGACATCTGTAATTTGTGTTATACAGCCATGAATGTTCCGCTTTAATTAAAATAAATTTTCATTCTTAAATCCGCTTTTCCCTTGGGGGAGCCTATAACCCCCAGAGGGCGCGTCCCCAGGTGGCGATTCGACACCTGGGGACCAATCTATTGGTTTTCCAACAGGTGGTAGAAGGGAAATAAAATACCTTCCGTGGACCAACAGCCATAGAGGTCTAGTCAGTCTTCAGCCCTCGTGGTACCTCGCCTCAAGTGAAGTTGCATATTACCCTTCGCCATGGACCAAATGGCCGTAGCCAGATTCAGAAGTGGACATCTCCGATGCATGAAATTCAGAGAGGGAGAAAAGACCTTCCCTCGTGTGCCTGTTCCCTCCCTACCTCTCCCATTAACCTACTGGACTGTAGAGGCGTCTTTCTGAAACAGCTGTCAGTTGAGCAGGACGACGTCAGCGATCTACTTGTGCGGCAAGGTCTCTTGGACTTGGTGCAGGCTTTCCTGTCCCAAGGGGTTTGAAACAACAACAATCCGTTTTTTATATTAATCTAATGATATTTATGAACTACCCCGTCGAAGTCGATAAAAGTGTTTATCATTCAAGTAAGTTTGCGAGAAACTTGGGTTAATCGTTCCTGTGGAATTATTAATAATTAATAAAAAATCAATATTCGATTCTTTTCCTTTTCGTGCTTCTTAAAAAGGCTTTTCTCGATTTCTGTTATTTTTTAGTTGAAAGATTTCACCAGCAGCTTTGCTGAGTACAAACTTCCCGCTGGGCTATCGTTCCAGTCTATTATTTTTTATGGGTCATATTCAGCTGATCATAACATATCAATTAGTAAACACATTTTTTAACATTATGCTCCCATAACTTTAAAAATAATCCATTGCTTATTGTACTAAAATAATCACCTCTCAAATTTTAATCACTTTTTTCAGAATTCAATAAAAATACAGCAATAATAGCTAATTGTATTCTTGTTCATAGAAACAAACAGTGCGTTATCGAGAATCAATTGGGTTTTAATCAAACCAAGGAGCATATGTTATGAATGCGCTATGTACATCACGCTTATCCATAATGGGTGATAAATCGCGCTGCTTGGTGACAGTTTCAAGATCGACGAGATAATGCGTAAGTACCGTGTAATGCATCATTCTGCCTGCTCTATGTCGCGGATTTACAGACTTTGCTATTTTCAGCAATTTTTTATTGCATCAGAATATTGAATTACCCATCATGTTGCAGATTTCTGATTGCTTAATAATCAGAATCATCCATGATGTTGAATACGATGATTTTCTTAAAACTTCTCACAATTATCATCAGTGAAATTAATTTTCATGTTTCCTTGAACCATTCTGTAAGCCTTTTCAAGTCTCTAGCATTCAAACTGTGGTTATTTCCAGCCATTCCTTCTATTTAAAATATCTGAATTCCCTCCTCTAAATATTTATTACTGGGGTATGATACGGCTGTAAGACTGATACTCAAACTTCGAGAATCACAGTAATAGCTTTTCGTTCTTCATGGACGATATTCTTCTCTACTACACTGAGATAGACAATATTACGCAATTTAAATCTGCCTTTTCGGTGCAAAAAATATTCCGATATTTTTTTCTTTTGGTCAAAATAAGCAGCAAAAGTAAGGTTGCTGTATAAAAAGGTATTTGACCTTTAATTTGTGTTGTTTAAGATGTACAGCTTTAAACCATATAATTAGATATTAAGTTACAATAAGAATGAAAAAATATCCTTGATTTTAGAAATAATCACCATGTTTTTCAAAGCACAAACCCACATGACAACACATGCTTCTCACAAAGATTCTCAAAATGTTGACTGGTACTGTGTCACACATTGTTGTTTATGATATTCTTCTGTAGATCTTCAAGTCTCTAACACACTTCGAATATGACAGGCCTCTATTCTTTCATGAGACTCATGGTATTCATGGTTAGTAATTTTTTTCTTTCCTCTTGTGAATCACAAGTTTTCACCTCTTGTGTTTCTTTTCTTTACTCTTTTCTTTTCTTTCCTCTTGCATTTTCTGTGTTTGATATTCTCTCCTTATAACGCTTATAAGCTTTTAATGCAGGGATTTCGAAATTTTGATTTCGTCGACCCCTTTTAAAGGGATGATTCTCTTCATCGGCATCCCCTTACATTTTCTTTATAGTACATAGCACGCAACATAATTACAGTACAAATAATTGCTCAGATATATCTTAATGGTAGTACTTATACAAAGAATATGAACAAAAGTTTTGAAAAGAATAGTTTATTAGATTTATGTTTTATTATTTTTTTTTGTTTTCAACTATAAATAAATGTTTAGATACAGAATCACAAGTTCTGGTTGCACAAAAGTTCGATTTTAATAAATGTGTGAGCTTGATGTACTGATGTAATTTTTTGAATATCTGTATGAAATTAGCTTAATTTAATTTTTTAATGACCTCTTTAAAAAATCTGGTTCCTATTAAAAAAAATCTGGTTCCTGTTTTCAATTTTATTTTTACATTCTTTGCATTCTTTTTATTGTATTTTCTTGTACTATTGTGTTTTACTTTTTTATATTGAATTTTCTTAGATTTTTGAAAGATTTATATAAATACGAACAATATTATGGATTTTTAAAATATATTAACTAATTTCAGCGTATTTTCCTCCTTATATTTATTTTATATGATTTTGACCTTATTGCAAGATCAACTTTATAACAATGAACAATTAATTATCAATCTTATTAATAATTTTTTTTCTAATCAACGGAATTTTGATTACGCCGAGTCAATTGCCGCCGATGCATATTCGGCTATACACAGCCAAACGAACAACTGACGATCATTGAGTCCTTTCAAAATTTCATCAAACCCATTGAACACCCGATTCAACCGAAGGTCAGGTACATTTACCCCCAAAATAACTGAGAATATATAATGCGAATATATCCATTATTAGAGTAAATAGCATATATAAAGGCTATCAAGGACTTCTCAATAGCACTGTATTGTACCTATTCGTTAAATTCTGAGTGCATAAACTTCCTTTTACTTTGCTAAATATTATATCTTTTAAAAATTACTTCTTCAGAAATTAGCTCTATTTTATTTTAGATTTTTTTTCTCGACTGAATATATTAGTGAATTATGAGGAACAGAAACATGGACCTTTCTCCTTCTTCTAGAAGAAAAGGGTATTATTCTACGTTGAGAAAATATTTCATTCAATAGGCGAATATTACTTTACATTATAACAATTTATTTAATTAGTTTCAACTATTTATATAACCAACGCACTAAATGTATTATTTCATAAATGAAAAGAGATACCGCACCTGTGGTACTTGAAATGCATAGAGTCCTATTAAACCAAGACCAGTCTAAATTTGATTTTTGGCTGATTTTAAGCAGTAGCCTAGAGTTACAATGGCAATAGGTTCTTTATTTAGCCATTTCATTCTTTTCATAGAAGGATTGTCTAAGTGCATTTTAATTGTCGAGACACATTATGATGCGTCACAAATGACAACAATGACGGAACTACAACACGCGAGACAATTCTTAACCCCTAATTGACCTGGCACTTATCATCACTTGAGATTTTTTTCTTTAGTTTACAAGAATAAGACGGGCGCCGTTGTGAAAAATAGAGCTATTATAATTAGAGACACTTACAAAAGAAGAGTAGGAATCACTTTATGAGAGTTTTTAGTCTCTTTATAAGATTTTTTAGAGGCCTTTGGTTAGAACTTTGTAATCTTAAATTTAATTACTTTATAATAAGTACTGTAATATGTTAATACAGTATAAATACATTTTTTTTTCTTTCTTCTGTTGGGAAAATCTTCTAGGAAGCAGAGCAAAATACTGAAATCTGAAAACTTTCGAGTACAGGCCTTAAAAGGCTTTACCATTTAATTTTCAAACGGAGAAAAATAAAATTACAAGGTTGCGACGTAAAAAATTGGAATAGGATCTTAATACATATTTCAGTTTAACGCTAAAAAATCTTTAAACGAAACAGTTACGATAGACCTCCTGCTTTCGGAATAAGCGCATAAAATGTTCTGTTGTTCCAAATGGCCAGATATTTGCGAATTAATTCTGGCTCGTTTTATTTGATACTGACAAAACACACGAGGGATGTAGCTTAAGGAAAGGCATGCCTTCATGGACGACTTTCTAAGGGAAATGGACACTAGGAAAATCACGAAAACTCCCATGCATGCAGTTTATTCCCCAGAAATTAAATTAAGTCGACCTACCAGTTTTCCAAGACTTTACCGCTCGGCCACTGGTGGCCCTGCATCTTAATGCATTTGTCAAAAACAGCCAAACCTATGGGTCATCATATATCCTTCTTATTATTGAGAACGGTGTCCAGAGTGTGCTACAAGGAGCAATTGAATTGCATCCGCGAGAAGGGGAAGTTTCGTTTCAATTTTGATGGAAACACGTTTGCAATTATCCATGCCTTCTCCGGATTTGAACCCGATACCGAAGGCATTCGAGCTTTTGTTGGCACCAGAGGAACAAAGTGAACTGTAGCAAATCGATTACATGAGGGAAAACTTCGAGATAGATGCCCTGTAACAGCCAAACCACTAACATTGCCATCATCTCCAAATCACTTCTTTTGGTGGTGTCATTCTGGAGCTCATTGGTGGGTGGGATGCAGATCAGTTGCGCTCTCAGATGACAGCCATTTCTATCTTGGTGCCAATGATGGCCATATGTTGGTTAGGGGGAGGTCAGGTGAGCGCTTGGAACCAAGCTGTCTGCAGCGTAGGAACATTTGATGGAATTTGATGTAGAATTTTGTTATCAAGATGTGAGGAATAACGATGAGAGGAATAGAGCTTTCATCATCATCTCCCGCACTTTGACAGCAAAAGTTTATATCAATTTGCTGATTGCACCAGTTGTGCTAACATTCTTAAGCAATATTCTAGAGTGCATTTTACAACAGGATAACTCTCGTTCCGTATTGCCTGATGTGCTCTACAGAGAATCGACATGTTGCTTTGGCTTACGAGATCAAACGATCTTTCTTTCATCGAGTATATATGGAACATGAATGAATGACAAATCCAGCGCCATTCACAACCATCACGGACAGTAGCTGATTTGCCCGACCAAGTGCGATAGGCATTAAATTCCATCCCACAAAATGGCGTTCGGTACCTTTACGACACAATGCATGTTCGTTGGCATGCTTGCATTCAACATCGAGGCTATTACAGCAGTTATTAATAAACCATGATTTGAAATGACTCTTCTCGCACATATTTTAACCTCTGGCTTTGAAAAATTAATCAAATTAATTACTAATTAATCAAATTAATTAATTACTTAAAAATTAATTAATTACTTAGACAAACGCTTTGCCTACGTTTCATTCCTATTAGCTATTTTCTTCTTCGTGCTGAGATTTCATTTTCCATCAGTGCGTATTTGTATATTCTATTTGTACGATATTGTGAATACATAGACTTATTTTGCATTAATTAAAAAAATTTGGATTTATATACAGTTGTTGAGCTTTAATATGCAATTATTTAATATATAATACATGAAAATATTCTTTTAGCCACTTAAGGTCTAGTAGATGTGTGGACAGCTATTGTTATAGTGAACAGTTTTTGACTCCAAATTTGGATATTTTTCAAAATGTTCAAACATGTTCAACCCAGAGTGGTTGAGCAAATTTTATTTATTATATTTCCAATTAAATTATTTGACTATTTAACTTAAAACACATCAATTTAAAAATTAGGAACATTTAACATTTATTATGACCAATAAAGTATGTTATTGACGCTATATTTTACATATCTTAGTCGAGAAATATTCATTATTATTATTTATTTATCTGCAAATTTTGATAAATTACGTCAGTCAGTGGTCTCAGACTGGAGGCCCAAGAAGCAATTTTAAATATCCGCGAATACAATTCTCGTAAATTGCAATTAAAATTTTAAAGAAAACGTTTAAAATTTTGAAGTCCGTTTTTATATTATTATTTCCTTGTACGATGTAAAGAAAGTATTGAAATCACGAGTTCGAAAAAATTCCGGGTAGCATATTTAAAAGAAAAGATGCATTTTGACCGCTATCGAATGTTTTTGAGTGCCATCTGTACGTAAGGATAGAATAAAGGTATATTTCCCAAACGAATTATGAAACTGATTTAAAATGGATTTAGAAGAAATTTTTCCATGGTTCCAAGACGAGAGTTATTAAGAAAGGTGAAGTGGTTGCAGAATGTACTCCAGTAACCAGAAGTGAAAGAAAAAGCAACATCCCAGAATCCGTGTCTTCAGAGGGCGTTACATCGGAGTTATTGCAGAATGCGCAATTAAACACTGATGAAGTGAATGCTGCTGAGCCTGTCATTAAAGATCTTCAAGATGTTCTCTCCCGATCGTTCTCTGACGTGGGTGGAACCAGTTTGGCTCAACATAAAATCGATACTGGTGATCATCCGCCAATCGAGCAACATCCAAGACGTCTGCAGATTGCGAAACAGGAAGAGGTACGAACGTTTTTAAAGGACATGCAAGAAAGCAATGTCATCGAGCCCTTGGCATCGAGCCCTGTCATCGAGTCCCTGGGCAGCTTCCATCGTTTCGGTGAAGAAAAAAGACGGATCAACCAGATTTTGCTTTGGCTATCGCTGGTTGAACGAAAAAAGATCGTTACGAAAATAGACAGTTACCCTCTTCCTAGAATTGGTGACATTTTGGACCCTCTTTCTGGAAGCAAATGCTTCTCGACACTTGATTTAAAGAGTGGATATTGGCAGGTAGAAATACATCCTGATGACCGAGAAAAGACGGCATTTACTATAGGACAAGGACTTCGGCAGTTCAAGGTGATGCTGTTTGGACTATGTAATGCATCGGCTACATTCGAACGCCTAATGAAAACTGTTTTAAAAGTCTTTTCCTACGAAGCCAGTCTGATATATATGTATGACATTATCATCGTCGGGAAGAGTTTCGAAGAACATCTGGAAAATCTTAGAAAGGGCTTCAGAAACTGAAAGAAGCCAATATGAAGTTGAGTCCCGCTAAATGCAAATTATTCAGACAGGAACTGACTTACCTCAGACACGTCATCTCTGCTGAAGGTGTGCTCACGGATCCTGAAAAAGTGTCAGCAGTTAAAGAGTGGAGACGTCCCGAAAATGTCCACCAGCTGAGAAACTTTCCAGGGCTTTGCACCTACTGTAAAAGATTCATGAAGGATTTTTCTTCCATTGCAAGACCCCTTCACAAGCTGACAGAGAGCAAGCAAAAGTTCGCGTGGACAAAAGAATCTGAGAATGCATTCAAGAATATATAGGAAGGTTTAACATCTGCTCCAGTCCTGACGTATCCTCAGCTCAACAGACCATTTATTCTTGACACGGACGCGAGAATGAGTATCGGCGCTGTTTGTTCCAGAAAATAGAGGGCCAAGAACGGGTAGTGGCTTACTGGAGCAAGTGCCTTTCTAAACCTGATAGGAATTACTGTGTCACCAGGAAAGAGTTGCTCGCCAAAGCCTTAGAACATTTTCATCATTATCTATACGCCAGAAAGTTCCTGCTCCGCACGGATCCTGCATCATTGACCTGGCTTTTACATTTCAAGAATCCTGAGGGTCAGATAGCCAGATGAATACAAAGACTCCAGAAATATCACATCACTATCCGTTATCGCAAGGGATCATCGCACGGAAACGCTGACGCCTTGTCTAGAAGACCTTCCCCAGAAAACTGCTGATATTGTTCCAGGGTCGAAGCTAAATACCAACTGTTTAATCCAGTCTCACGACAAATTACAACATCAGCATCGGCTGATCCAGACCCATGGAGTGACAAGGAAATCAGGAAAGACCAGCTGGAAGACTGTGATATTAATCCCAAAATTGAGTTAATGGAGACCTCAAACAGAAAACCTACTTGGCAAGACATTTCGAGCTATAGTACCCCGACAAAATAATATTGGGCTCTCTAGGACTCACTCTATATTCGAAACGGCGTCTTGCACCAGAAATTCGAATCGGATGATGGAAAGACATTTCGATGGCAGCTGCTACTCCCAAGATCCCGGATCCCGGACGTCCTTAAAGCAGCCCTCGAGGTGGCCATTCGAGGAGGCCCTCGAGGAGGCCACTTCGGAATAATGAAGACCTTGCAGAGAGTTCGGGAGCGTTTCTACCGGAATAACGCAAAGGATGACGTGCAAAAGTGGTGCCGATCTTGCGATGCTTGTGCAAGTCGGAAAGGACCTAAGAAACGCAGCCGAGGGAAGTGGCAACGTTACAATGTAGGAGCACCTTTTGAACGTATCGCGTTTGACATCTTAGGTCCTCTGCCACGAATTACTGATGGGAACAATTACATCCTCGTTGTCAATGATTACTTCACCAAGTGGCCTGAAGCTTAGGCTATTCCTGATCAAGAACTGTAGCAGAGATAATGATACAGCACTGGCTTTCCAGGTTAAGAGTGCCTCTTCAGTTACATTCCGATCAGGGAAGGAATTTTATCTCTGCTGTAATCAAAGAACTCTACAAGCTACTCCGCATTGACAAAACCCAAACGAAGCCTTTACATCCCCAGTCGGACGGCATGGTAGAGAGGTTTAATCGAACCATCCTCAATAACCTCTCATTAGTGGTTTCCAGAAACCAACAGGACTGGGGCAAGTATTACCACTGTTTTTACTGGCTTACCGCAGTGCTGTCCACAAGACTACCGGCTATTCCCCGTCTCAGATGCTCTTCGATCGTGACCTTCATCTGCCATGTGACCTTTTGTTTGGTCGCCCTCTGGATCCGCCTTCATCGCCTGAAGAATATATTCAAGATCTCCAGACCCGGTTTGAAGTGCACAACTTTGCACGAGAGCGAGTCAACTTGGCGATGGAGAAGATGAAGACCCGCTACGACACGAGAGCTACTGGACATCGTTCCAACGAAGAAGACAACAACAAGTGTGGTTATGGAATACGATTCGTAGAAAAGGACTTTCTTCGAAACTACAGTCACCTTGGGATAATCCTTACACTGTTCTAAACAGTCTGAACGACGTCGTGGTTTGGATCCGTAAGTCATGGAACTCTAAACCTAAAGTCGTTCATTACGACAGGTTAGTTCATTACTATGGCCATAGTACGTAGTGTATATAATTGTAAATAGTAATGTAAATAGTATAAGACCATGGTCCTTTCCGTATTTAGTATTTGATAGTATTTGAATTGTATTTAGCTTTGACAGTATTTAATTTGCTGAAAGTTACTTACACTGAAATTATTTTATATTTTGTTATTGTAACGTAATGTTTATCCTTACATTGTTATCTTAGTTTAAGTTTGGCTTCCTGTCCAGGGATTGTACTGCCAGGGACGTGCAGTCCTTGGGAAGGGGGCAGTGTTACGGATTTCATATTTATTTGGCTACTTATTTAGAATTGTAATTAAAATTGCTTTATTTTCCCGTGCAACGCAGACGATTTTTGAAGAGAAAGCTACGTCGGAAAAATAAAAATAAAATAGTACGTGCATTTAATATTTAATAAACAAATATCTCATAATTACTCGCCGTCCAGAAAAATCTAGAATTATCGAGATTGTTCTAGTGATAATTAGAAAGCTTATAAAAGCCGAACTGAAATACCTCATCTCAGTTGTTGTTGTTGTAGTTGTACCTGTTTAAAGCGAACAGCTATTTGTTTACCGTAGCGATTTCGCTATGAGATAGAATTAGTTTATCTGTTTTAAATTGAGTTTTGCTAAACGTTTGAGATACTGTGATATTGTGCGAATAACTCTAAAGAAATATTTCAGCATTTTGATTTATTTCTTGTGGAAAGAATAAACTTTGTTAACTTTTTAACGACTTGCGCATTCAATCCATAACAAACCCGTACGCACGCAACAATAGGTTTACTGTAACATGTAGATGTGCACCTTTCTTTTGGGTTGCAGTCGGCCGCACCAAAAGTATATAAATATATGTATATATATATCCATTGTGTTACTCCGCTCAGTGAGCTCAGTTTCTTTAATCTCATATGTTTGTAAATTTTGCATTTTTTGTTTTAAAAATGATTTAATTATGTTGTTCTTATTTTCTGGTTAAAGGTTTTATGCCTTTAATTAACCTGCATGTTATAGTTGTAGAATTATCAACAATTTAAAGTTGTCTAAGTTCGGCCAAGCCTGATTTTTTTACCATCGTAGCCATATTTGTTTACGTTTGAAACTTAGTAGAATAGTGGATTTGTTGCCAGTGTAGAGAGACTGAGCTTGGCGGGAACAAAGATAACGCCTTCTTTTATTATTGCAAATTAAATCATACTTAATCCATTCTGGAATTTATTCGAGGAAATTAGTGTTTAAGATTTACTTCGTAATTTTCAACACAGATATTTAGTTTTTATGTATTTTTGCCTTATCGGAAAGTGAGAACTGAACTGATTGAATAAAAAATCCTGAATCATCTGTGAAAAACTGATTTTTTTTCTTTAATTACTTTCATACATCATTTTAAATTTATTATAGTATTTAAATAGAACATGTGGCAAAGATTACATAACACTACAGACAATATACATAATTGTGCATTGAGTTATAAAATAAATGAGATATAACTCTGTTAAGTGAACCTAGCGCCAGAGTGTCGCTACGTTAATCTAATATAGTGAATTTTAAACAGTGTACTTATTCTGTTGCGGCTTATACGCTACCCACGAAGTAGATTTAATCAAAGCCAATAAGTTTAAATGAAATGCAAAATGCGTATAGTTTAATATTCCGTACAAGGAAGTCATGTGGTGTACACATCAGGTTTGTTTCATTGCAATTAATAGGACCTTACTCGAAATTTAAGGACAGAGATGTGACTAAATTTGATTCGTGAATACTGTAACTTATGAATTTTTCCATTAAGAATAATCGCTTTGTTTGGGATCACATTTGTATATGAACAGTTTTTTGGTAGTTGAAAATAATAAGAAAAAAGCCGATGAGCATCTGTGATGAAGCTATTTCCTATCATTTTTTTCCAAGATTAAAAATTTTATCAAAAGCAAAAACCCTACAGATGTTGTAACGCAAAGTTGTAATATTAACTAAAGGAGATTATAATTGTTTAAGTACAAATATATGTATTTTTTATGCGCGCGTCGAAGAAAACTTTAATAAATAAAAGACTGATAATAGGTTGTCGTTATTAATTCTCAAGTTTTGTATCACGTAGAAATTTTTTCAATTTGTAAATTTTTAGTTTAAGTAAGTGATTTATTCGTTAATTCAATACATTTTAGATTTAAATGAAATAAATATCAATCTGAAATTTTAATATATTTAGTGGTAATGCGTTTCAATTACAAAATGTAACCAACAGCAATTTGTTC
Source organism: Stegodyphus mimosarum (assembly GCA_000611955.2). Taxonomy (NCBI): domain Eukaryota; kingdom Metazoa; phylum Arthropoda; class Arachnida; order Araneae; family Eresidae; genus Stegodyphus; species Stegodyphus mimosarum. Next base: position 193,407 of record KK116915.1, read on the forward strand.
CAGATACAAACTTTTATATTTCAGACATAGAAAAAATAAATATATTAAATATATTTGGAACTTTTCCTCTTTGTCATTATGATTACTGCTCATCTGTGTTTTGATAAATAAATTTTTTTCATTTTTAATAATAATAAAAAAAATCAGCATCTTATCTGCTTTTATAATGTGCATTCGCCCAGCATGGAATTTGAGCTTGGGACCACTGTAACAGGTAATATTGCAAAATTACATTAGTAAATTAAAGAGGCAAAATTTTATTTTAATTAAACTAATTATTGTATTGTTTTGTCTTAATCACAGCTTCTGCGTTCGTCATCTTTCACCAGAAAGCAAATTGTTCTTTTTATTTTGTCAGGATTGAGTGTTCTGTGCATACCTTTGGCGAACATATTCGTAGCTGTAACAAAGTCTTGATCTCGAACAGGGAGCTGAATGCAGCTATGTTCTGTGGTAGAATAATTGTGGTTAAATAGTAGAATAACTGCACGCAGGGAGGGTTTTAAAATTACCCTTTCATTAAACTAATATTTATACTTCCCAACTCGGAAGGGATAACAGAAAATATGACCGCACTTGGGTCTAAACTGAACAATCAAATAATTTAAAATAAAGTTAAATAGAAAACTAAGAAGTCGTTGCTCTCAGAGCTATAAACGCGAGGTTGGCCTCTATGCTAAACTATTAATGGTACTTAGCAAGAGTTAGCTAATACTAACGCAGTTAGATTACTTCAATAAGTAATAGCGTAACAGCGCTAAGGTTTAGAACTTAAATACTAGCTAGTCAGGTGGACGTCGAACAGAGCCGCAGTGATCTGAGACTAAAAGCTGTTTCACACTAAGAAGTTCCTTGCTAAGCTTTTAAATACAAAACTTGGCTCTACTGCAAATTAGCACAAAGCTGAAACGCGCGCTCATTCTAACGGGAAGTTGAAATAAGAACTTACAGGAAAGAGAAAATTAACATAAAACTTTGGTAGTTTAAACTAAAACCTTACAATTTCACTAAAAAATTGCTGTTGTTGCAATTTATTTTGTAAAGTTTCTAGCAGCCGCAGTTTCTTCCGAGCACTTAATCATGGGTGAGCCAATGCTTAGTCTAGATTTGTTAATTTTGCTCTGGAAGTTTGATTCGATTTGAAAGTTCGCAAGGTTTACCTGCAGCTCAGCAGAGATTTGCTTCTATTAACTTTCAAGTATGTATAACCATCAGGCTGACATGCTACAAAATAGTTTTATTTTAAACTTTTGCTTTAGTGTGGTATTTTCGATTAGCAGTCACACACAATGAAATGTCAGCTGGCATTCTATTTGAATGATTTGGTAGTAAAAACGTTAGTAATATAGTATGATAGTTATTGTTTAAGAAGCAGTTGGGTTCATTTAAATGAATATGCTTAGCATATAAATAAGCCTACGATGTTAGAGAGATATGTCTATGTTAAAAATCCTAACGCCTGTTATGCCCTGTACATAGATCTATTATTTTTATTTTTATTTATTTATTTGTTTATTTTTTTCCAGAGTTATTACTTTTTTACTATAAATGCTTTTTATTTCTAAAAATAGAATAAACAAATTCGGTGACATTCTGTCAATTCCTCCTTTACACCTAGAACTTTTCTACAACAAAACACGTGATAATTTTTAATTTCTACATTAAAATCGAAAACTATTTGCGAATTACTTAATAATTTACAAATTTAGCAATAAATATTATACGAATTATTTTTATTATTTTGCATCAAGAATAGTCATTAATGTGCTTTAGTTTAATTTTACTTCAGTGAAACCTGACAAAGCGTGAACTCCTTTTTATGCGATTAAAAGGTCACTTTTAACGCAATTTCGTAAAGAAAGAATGAAAACATGTTACATTTTAGTTTTAATAAATATACATAAAAAATAGTAATGTAAATAAAAAAAAAATCTGAAATCTTTTAGATTTTATATTACACCCACAGGGACATTTTTTAACGTTTTGCATGCTACCTTCATTAATTAAATATCATGTTCTTCGCAATTAATCACATAAAATTCAATTCTCAGCAGCAACATCACAAAATATTTAAAAAGAGCATACCTTTAGAATTTTCTATAAACAGTCTGGCGAGCTGGATATAAAAAGTTTTTTTCGTGCAGTGCTGCCAGTGCCCTCTTTGAAATCGTTGATATTTTTAATCAAAAATTCGTTAACATTTTTCTAAATATGAAATAGACAGTAAAACAAATTCCAAATGCCAAATTTGGGCTTCCAGGTGCTCATATTCGAGTGGAGGACTACATTATTCAAAATTTGATGGGTCTAGGTATCGTCGTTTTTTCACAATGCGAAAAACAGACATACATTCATGCAGATGCTTCATAAAATTTCTTTATAATACAGGGCGATAGTATTTTGTGGCAACAATTTGAAGAGTGATTCATTTAGCGATTCAATACAAAATGCCGTTTCGAGACTAATAGACCTTCTGGACTAACGCCTATTTGGGCTAATTAACATCAATAAATTAAAAGGCATTTTGAACATAACTTTGTGAAGAAAGAATGAAAGTGGTGTTACGTTTTAGTTTTAATAAATATATATAAAAATGATGAAATAAATAAAAATTAATATCATTATTAGTAATATCAGAAAAATTAATATCAGTATAAATTAATATTAGTATCTTAATTTGAAATACAATTAACTTTGTATTTGCGATTTGAAAGCTGGTGACGGAACGAAATAATATAGTAGGATGGCAAACTTAAAAGTTAAGATGAACAAACTTAAAAGTTTTCTTAACAAATACTTTTTAAAAGAATATTTTAATCATATTTACTAAATATTCATCAAAACATACATAAATAGTAACAATAATGAAGCAAAGGTAAAAAAGATTCGGTTTATGTTGGTTTTCTGTCTGAAACTTAAATATTTGTATCTGCAAGAAATTTCTGTTGATTACACTTTGTAACTAAACGCACTGACTTCTTTCTGAATGTTATATTTTGAGACTGATATTCAAAGCGAAAGATTCTAACTTGTTGCATTAACCGCTGACTTAAATTAAAACCAAACTACTTATGAAAATTTTCTAATGCAGCGAAGTTTGAAAATAATTAATGATGTCCTGTTCTCCTGTTTTCACTTTAGTAAATTTTTCTCTGACGTATATAGAAAAAATGCATGTTTGTATGCAAGTAATTTTAACTTTTTAAATTCTCGCTACAACTTTCAGCTGAAGAGCGTTTAGATTTTGGCAAATTTGTAATCTTGGAGAAAAATTACTCGAAACTATCTTCATCAGGAATGCTCGTCTGTCTTATGTTCCAGTCCATATTTTTTTGTTAGGCTTACTAATTTACAAACGTGAGAAAAATGTTCATATATAAATGTACTCCAAAACAAAACGATTATTCGTATTGTAAAAAACTCGCAACTGAATTTTTTTTTTTGAGAAGTGCAAAGAAACGTTGTTCCTATCTGTTACTTAAAATCTTTGAATAAGATCGCAGTGTAAATGAATTAGCTCCATCTGTCAATTTTTTTTTGGGGGGGAGGTACTTCTCACGTTCGTTTTTAATGCTAAGAGAACATAATGCAAAATTGATCTCCAAATCTCGAAAGCCTTAAAAGTTTTCCTCAAATTCCTCTCATCATAATGCTAATTAATTTACGCGAAATATATTCGCAGACCGTATAAAATCGCTTCGAGGGTCGCATACGGTCCACAGGCGGCCAGTTTGAAACCAATATATCAAAATATATACTTAAAGTATGTATTTGACCTTGTGAGGGAAGAAAAAGGACTGCTTGATTATTCGCAATTTTTTTAAACATCAGGAAGCATTTTGCTTAAATTATTAGCATCCCAGTTAGTCTGGATAGTTGAAGTTCTGTAGAAATGAAAGTGCAGATTTTCTACAGGTGAAACTTTTCTCTTTTCGTCGCCAAAGCGGACGATTTCTCTCTTTAACTTCTGCACCCAAACTGTTCCCGTCATTCTATCTATACCTCACCATTAACTGATCGTCAACAACTCCATTAGAACCCGCCGGAGTCTTGGAATACCAGCCCGGAGATGCCTCGCGAAATTTACCATTGTCGCATCCCAGTCCATACGTTACCGAAGGCCTTAAATAAAATCTCAAGTCACCCCCGAGAGTCCCACTATAAATCTACGGCCCGTCTCCTGCAACCGTACCCAAACTTGGCTCCGGTCCTTATCCGTGGGATTTTCTGGGCTCAGCATCTTCTGCACATGCGCAGAGCTGCTTTTCGAACCCCCCCTTTTTCGCGCCCAACGTGTAACTAATGGGAGAGGAAAGATACAGACTCCCCCATTGGCAAGGGGGAGGGGCTTAAAAAGTTTGCCGCACGTGGTGTAAAAAAAGTTTATTTCTCGATTCTTTCTTTTAGCGTATTCATTTATTTATTTATTTTTTCCCCGCGACTTTACAAGCGGACGTGAAACTTTCTGGGTGATAGTAACATGTAAGGAAGGTAGAGATATATAATAAAGCAGAGAAGTTGAAATGTCGTTTTGATTAGTTATAGGGAGAAAGAAGTTTTTGTTATTTTCACGTAGTTCGGAAATATGTGATAAACATACCTCAATATTCAATTCTCCACTGTGGTTATTGGATCCAGTAATCAACATTAATGAAAGGGAAATCTTGTCGAATGTTCTGTTTTACAAATTTATGGATACAGCTCAGTTTTAAACAGTTTTTCCTCCTTGGAAGGAAATAATAAATTGGAAGATTTTTAAAATCGTAGTCGTACAGGAAGCGTCAAGTTTCAGGTAAATATTTAAGTAATTTTATCTATAACTTGGTTAAAAATCATTAAAAGATTTAGTTCCCAATTTCTTCGGGAATATTTGCAAAAAGAAAAAAAAGAGATGTTTTTGTCAATAATGTTTTGTACTCCAGAAAATGATAACTCACATATTTGAATAAAAATATTTCTGATGTCTAGAGGTATGGAATTTAGTAGCAAAAGTGCCGCTTAATTGCAATTAACTGCCCAAAAGAAGGAATATATGAGTCATATCCAGTTTAAAAAGATAGCCTTCCGGCTAACATGCTTGTCTGAAAAAAAGAAAAAAATACTTTAAGCCTATTAACTAAACCTTTGTCCGACTGACTGACTTTGAAAATATCAGTTTTATGAACATTTAATAGAAGCACTCGTCAAAAAGGAATATGATTGCTACAATTTCAGGTGCCCACTCTGGATCGCCAATATTTCCTTTTGGCTATGGAATCTTAGAGTCCCACGAATCTGGAGAAAAGTTAAAAATTCTGAAAGTTAAATCTTCGCTTTTTTTAATCAATCGAATATCACGCTAAAAACCCTCAAAAATTTAAAACGATTAATCTTTTTACTGCCCAATAGAAATATTTAGCATAAAAAGGACGGAAAAGGTGAAGTTTTAGTGGACTTGGATCATAAATATCATTTCATGGAGGCGCCCGAATGCCACATTCTAAATTTTCAGGAGAGAATTTAACATTTCATGCGTTGTCTTTAATTGCGTTAACTTTCAAAATAATCTTTTCCTTTTTCACTTAAAAAGTAATAATAATATTTAATTGAATTTAATTTAATAAAGTTTAACTTAAAATAATTAACTTAATAATAATGCTTAACTTTTTCTCTGCTTTGACTAAAACGATTCCAAAAAAAAAAGCAAAAAACTTAAACTATAATAAATAAATGTGGGAATATTAAAACATATAGTAATCGTTTGACAATAAATAGCAGCAGTGTTTATTTTTTAAAGAATGCCTGTTTTAAATTGGCAACGACAAAAATTAGAATTTATAAGATGTAATGGAAATTTGTTTTTTGTAAGTTATGAGTGTTCGTAAAAAGTAAAATACCCCTGTTAATTTAATTGCATATTTTATTGTATTAAGTTATTTATTCAGTGAATTAGTACGAAAAGACTTCGAGCATACATATATTTATCACATTACTCTGCACAATGCAAATGATGTATGGATTTCCTTTTGTTAAATTTCAATTGTCTACTATTTAAAAGCTGTATTCTTAAATCAGTTTTGCATTAAACGCAGATTTCAAATTTTGCCTTAGTTAAAAAGTTTTAAAATTAAATAATAGGTGTTTCTCTTTCGAATTATTTTTAAGGAAGATTTGGATTTATTAAATTTTGAATTATTACCTACCTTATATCAAGAATTGAGAGATTGCAATTTCAAAAGATTTGATAAAGTTTTAGGAATTTGAATCAGATTTGAGAAATTTAGCATTTTCCCAATCCCTACTATAAAGTAAAGTTAATTAAAAAGCACAATATTTCCTTAATTAATTTGATAGTGGATTCTACCAATAAAGTTAAACAAAATTATTAAATCTCGATTACAATAAATTTTAACTACATAAACAGAGTTAAACTTCAAAATTAATGAAATTAACAAGGTTTTAGTGAAAATTTCAACAGCGAATTCTTTTCGTACACTTACAAGTTTCAGTGAAATACTGCTTTATTCATTAATAAAAATTAATATTTAAGGATAAGAATTTTTTAAGAATATCTATAAATTTCCCTTAGCATAAATATATTAATTAATTTTTGAACATAGTAGGACTTTTTTTTAGAAAATCAATAAACAAAAAGTAACAGAAAAGTTACTTCACAAAAGTTTTTGAACATTTTAAAAGAATTCTGCACATATTAGTAAATATTGTAGTATTTCTGTCAATTAGTATTTTATAGGTTAGCCTGCAGCATATGTGACAGCTTTCAAACTTCTTGGCATATAGTTCACCTGTTTTTTTTTTTAAATACTTGCATAAATGTTCTTTCATTCTTCCATTATTACTTCATTACTGTTTTCTAATTCGGCTTTGGTTTTTGTTGTATCTTCGTACTCTAGTCTCTAATTTTCCGCAAATATGTTCTATCGGGTTTAAATCTGGTACCTGAGATAGACTTAGAACTTATGGACAATTATATGCACATCAAAGACGACTATTAAGGGCCGCATGCTTAGGATCGTTATGCTAATAAAAAATAAAATTGTTTCCAATACTCAAATTCTGCGTGGATAATTTTAAATTATCTTTTAAAATGTGTTAATGAAGAACATGTTTTATATGCTATCAATAAATACTAAATTACCTAATACTGGTGCTGACATGCACCCCCACACACGGACACCTCCACAGACGTGCTTTACTGTTCCAACCAAGGTCTTGGGTTTAAAGTTTTTTATTTTTGCTTCTTCATACAATTACGCGCCCATCGGAACGAAAATGTTAAACGTCTTTTCATCTGAAAATAAGATGTTGTTTCAATACGCTTCGGGCTTATTAGCCCAAAAGAGCGTTCGTTCAGAAGGGCTATTTATTTCGTTTTGGCATTTTGCGTCGATTCACTGTAAATGCCCGTATCACTTTTCAAACTGTTGCCACCAAATACTATCTTCCTGTGTTATATTTAAAGAAATTGAATAATGTGGAATCTGCATAAATGTATGTATGTTTCTCGGATTGTGATAAAACAACGGTGCCTACAGCCATCCAATTTTGAATAACGTAATCTTCCTTCGAATATGAGCATCTGGAAGCCCAAATTTGGAATTTGCTTTATTATCGATTTCATATTTTGTAACATTTTAACGAATTTTTGATTAAGAAACTCAACGATTTCAAAGCGAGTAATAGCAACACTGTACAACAACAACAACAACGCCATCAAATTTATCGCCAGCGCGCGATATTGTGTATCGGAAATTCTAAAGATATGCTCATTTTAAAATCATTTTGTGCTATTGCTGTTGAGTTGAGCTTTATGGTTTAAGTGCAAAGACCATGATTTTTAATAAGGTAACACAGAAAACGTAAAAAACGCCCCTTTGGACGTAATGTAAAATCTGAAAGCTTTCAGCCATTTTTTGGGTCATATTTATTTTAATTTTTAGCATTAATTTCAAGCTTTCTTTGTTTTGTACTCACGAAACATTTTCTTCGAGCAGAGCGTCCATGTAATCCAACTGATCTGAGTAGTCATTGAATATTTTCAGGTGAAATAGAAGTAGAAAAATTTTCCGTAAATTTTATAGCAATTTTACAGCTCTCAAAAGCGGAATTTTTACAGATTACCTCTCTATAAATCTCTGATCGCGATGAGTAAACTTTGCCAGACGATTTCTTCTTTATTTTCCACCGGATTTTCTTCTTTAAAGCGTGAGTTTTATCACATACTGTACCGTAGAATGGAATAAATTTACTAATTTAGGGATATCCCGAAACGATTTTCCACCTTAATAATGAAACATGATCGATCTGTGAATGCTGTTCATTATTTCTTTAAGACTATGACCCATTTTTAAATATTAAACAAAATATAACGAAGAACGCACGCAAAGAATAAAGCCAAACAATTTTTCGTCATCAAAATGCAAAAATAAAAAACAGTGTCACCAAAATGCAAAAATTTTAAAAAGTGGCAGACGGTAATTTTATTTATGGAATTTTTACGAAACTGTTTGGGTGTACGATCACTTTTGTGCCATGTTTTGTCCATGCCTTCTTACATTTTCAATTTTAGAAAAAGAAAAATCAATATTAAAGAATAAAAGTTTGGTTTTATTCAAAATCGCACGTAGATCATATGAAAAAATATTGGACTTCATATTCTAATTCAGTTCTAGTCCACAGCGCTTTTTCTGCAAATTCTTAAAGTGTACGAACACTTTGGGGATCTGATGTATTTAATAATTGTGATTTTCGTTGAAACATAAACTATTAGCTTTAGAACAATTTGGGGTTTAGCGACTCAAATTTGGAGTTTAACGACTTCTAAACAATTTGGGTTTTAGAGGCTACCGAAAATCTGGCTACAATTCCGGAAAACAGCTACTGCTCAAAAGTCCTACCGAAATATAGAATGTGAATATTTTTCTTATGGCATTAGGTATTAATATAGTAATAAGAAAGACAAAACATATCAAGTAAAAAGAAACTATTGTTAAGAAAATCAGAAAGAGCCGGAAATTCATTTAAAATATTGTGAATTTAAAAACTTTACTTTTGTCTTTATATATATTAATTCCACATTTTAATTCCACTACATCAACTTTTTGTCTTAAAACTACTAATATATGGATTTAAAGTGCGTCATCTGAAAATTAATCCGCATGATGCCATTACGTAAGAGTAGCACTGCGGATATTTTTTATCCAGTCACCTTTCAAAATTTGAATAAAGGAACCAATTCCTTAATCGTAAACATCTGATTACGAGATTAATTATTTATCTGCTTACTTCTATGAATAATATAAAATGCTGCAGAGGTTACATATATTACTTATGTTGGGCATAAAAGCTTCAAGCTTAACAAATAGGTGTATATTTTTTAGCAGTGGATTTTAAAGCCAACTCGAATCTACACTCATTCATTATATATTCAACAACTGTAACATGCATTCGACTGCAAGTTTGTCATGTTCTCGTACAACTGGAAAATAATTTCTTATTTATTAGGAATACTTTTCTTTATATAGCTACTTTCATATTTTCATATATATATATATATATATATGCGAATGTAAATTTCGTTTTTTTGCTCTTCTTTGATAAGAAAATACATAAAAGTACCTCAGAATTTACATAAATGCGATCTGTGTTTAGATAGTAATTGACTTCCTGTTTATACAATTCAAAATATTTAGCAATGTCACATATTTGTTAAGTCACTCTTATTGCAGCATTTCTCTGCACTTTGATCTAAGACATGGAGTGTTAATATTAGTTATACAAATCATGCTCATCAGGACAAAAGTTACATCCTTAAAGAGGGTCACTTAAAAGTAATGAATGATAGTTGCAACGAAAAATCAACTTGCAATTCTACAGCACACAAATTAAATTCCAAATAAGAAAATTTTACCTTTTTCTTAGTAGAAAGTAGCTTAGTTCAACTGACAATGAATGGAGACACCTAGTCTTTACTGACGGTTACCAGGTTTTGTAGAAGGAGATAGTCTGAAATTAGAGCATCGAGGATTCTAAATATAATGCATGGACAAACAAACCTCATTATAACGAATTCGGTTTATTACAAATCCCACTGCATCGAATGAACTAGTCTTGTTCCTTTTGTTAAATATTTAATGGTACTTTGTACGAGTATAGCGAATCTCTGATAAGTCTGATAACAGACTTTATGGACATATTCCACTGAAATCTTTTTTGTGTTTTATCTCAAGGTTTTCCAGAATTTTTGCAGGTTTCAACTGAAAATTTCCGAACCTTAAAATTCTCCATGTTTACGTTATCACGATAGCGAAAACAACGTTTAGATTACTACTATTCTTTTATTTTCAACCCTAACCTGTGTTCTAAACAAAGGTATAATACTAAATTCTTGGAAAACTAGGACCCGTAATAAGCCTACTTTAAGAGGCTAAATCGCGTCGTGCAGTCACTACAGAGCCACAGAATTTGAATGTGTTGCCTGATTCTATTCAAGTTCTTAACCTGTCAGAGCTTTTTAGCATAACTTAAGAGGCTAAATCGTGTCATGCAGTGACTGCAAAGCCACAGAATTCGAATATGTTGTCTGATTCTATTCAAGTTCTTATGTGCGTGAGATTAGAGAGGTGATTCGTCTTTTACGAAATATAATTTTTTATTTTTACTGGTTTGTTTCGTTCCATTATTTAAAAAACAGGAAATTATGTACATTTTGAGGGAAGGTTTAAACCATGACTCTTATACTAAGTGATGTTTCAAGTAAAATTATTAACCAGTTATCAAACTGCAAAAAGGAGAAAAATAAATTTAATAGTTACACGGAATAATAATGCAAAAAAATCCTTAAATACGATTTTCTTTTAAATTACATGTTCAGTGGTACCTCTGCATACGTCGGCTTTAAAGTAAATTCAACTTGATATATGGCCTGTTTGGACGAAACAATTTGTCTTTGCTATACAATATTTGTTTGGAATACAATTCAGATTCGATGAGTCATGACAACTTGACCTACACTTGTTTACTTCTTTTCAGACAACGCTACGGCTGCACATGGCTGTAACATAACTGAACTCTTATTCAGTAAACAATCCGTGTTATAACTCCGAATTTTCAAGAGATCTTGTATTTTTCGCAAGAGTTTTGTTAATTCATTGTTAACAATCAGTTTCAAGAAAATTAATGAGAAATGTCAAGCAATGAGGAAAATGATTACAATAATTTTCCTCATTGCTAAAAGTATATCTTTCAATAAAAATTTTCGAGGTCCCTGCCAATAAAATACGTGTAGTGTTTATTTCAGAAGATTAATGCAATTTTTTTAAAATCAACCTTTGATCAAATAATTTTGCTGCATAACTGTACTTCATCAAGGCATGAAATTAATTTTAAATAAAACTGAATGCTAACGGAGAGAATTTTGTGACTGACACGTCCAGTTTGTTTCTCTGAAAGTTAAAATTTTTATTAATCATCAGACTCTCAAAAGAGGGAATTTTAAATACATTTCATACACGTTTGAACGGAAAAAATAACAATTCAATGAGAGCTTTTTCATTGCTTCAGTGGAATAGGCACTTTGAAATATTATGTTGATAAAAAACTGAGAACTTCTATAAAAAAGCGTACATATGTTTATGTATATTATTTCAGATAACTTATGTGTCGAATAAAGTTAATTGAAACGAAACTTTTGAATACGAACCTAGTTAAATGCCCTAAAAATAGAGAAAGTACAGATACTATTTACTTGCTTTTAAAGAGTTACAAGTAAGTATAATACAATGCATATTTTCTCGTAGATGTCAAAGTTTCTATCTTTCTAGAGGTATTAGAAGTTTAAAAAAGAAGCAGCTACTCTCATAGGTATAATGGTTAGCAACGCTGGCTGTCGTACTGATGGACCTGGCTTCCAAACCTGGAGAAAGAACTAAAAATCGTGGCCAGTCAAGCGGAGATTCTCTTGTTTGGGGCAATTTTGGAAAAGGAATGCGAGAACCTCGGATCCACATCAGGTGTGCGACTACCAAAATTGGAGCGAAGTTTCATAGTTGGTATTATGGGTCTATATACCTGTACTACGACCGTTGGTGAAATTCAGCTATCCCTCTCATTTTCACCTGTATCTACAACAGAAAGCGTTTTTTCTAATTCGCTTTACCATTGTTCGGAGCCAAATTCGATTCCTTTGTTTACAGTACTTACATTCTGAGAAGTATAACAGTAGATGAGAGAGAAAGCTTCAACTCCTCTTACTGCGGAACATAATTGATCACGAAAGAAATGTCTTCTTGAAGGACTTGAACATGTTTATGCTCCATATCAGTGAAACAAAAAACAGGAATCTCTGCATAGAGGGCAGAAATTTTTAGAGAGAGATTTATTCAAAAATTTACTCTGCCTTACTGGGAATTGAACTCAGTGTCTTCAAATTATTGATATGCTGACCAAAGCACTTCAGTAACATGTGATAACATAAGACCCAAATTCTTCAGTTACGTAACATCCTTTTCACCTTTAACTGCCGAAGATAGTTACCTCATTGTTACGTAATCGATTAAAATATAGCATGAGAGAATATCCACTGAAGATAGACACGGCTTCTTGTAGGACTTTGTAAGACTCGTATTCTCCTTTCGTACGAATAACCCCACTCAAATTAGGTTGTCAGTCCGCTTGCCGAGAATCAAACTAATATCTATATATAGCGCTGATTATCCACAGGACGGCATAGTTACTATGTGTTATTAAAAAACGTTTCGCTCCAAACAATTCAAACGAACGAGATTCTACTATATTGAAAAGTTAAGTATTAAATATTAACACCGATGATTATTGCTTTATTTAATTTTGCAAGTGTAATTTCTCGGCCATGAAGCAAACGAATTTTTCTGTGATGCGACAAGTGTAATTTTTCGGCTCTGCATGGGTTGGTTTTAAGATCTCGGATTTACGGAGACACAGTTCTGATGCGATCATTTGTAGCAGCTTCTGAAGATATCGAATTATTTCATAAACACATTCTCTGCTTATTTCTGAAAAATAAGTCTTTGGGTTAAAACAGCATTACGATTTAACAGATAGGGATTTAAAACTATTTTACAATGATGAGTAAGACCTAATCTGCTCCTCTAAATTTAAACGTTCGGGAACTTCTCAATCACATCTTAATCTGCCACAATACTGATGTTCTTTTCCCATATATTTCAAAGACTGTATCAATCTGATGTGCTTAAACAGTTTTTAAATAATACATTTCTATAATTACGCTATTCTTTTTTCAAGACAATTGCTTTTCAGAAAATGAATTGTAAAAAGTGCAATGATTGGAGTGTGTTTTCGCCTGCTAGCAAATACAAAGAAAAGTAACCACAAATCGAACAATTATTTACCATAAATTAAGCGTTTTTCATATATAGTAATCTCTTATTTAAGAAAGATTCAATTTTGGGAATATTTTCTCGTCAATAAAATGTTTTGTAATTGACTTCTATATGATCTCAGGCTTCGCAGGTTCATTTTTTTAATTCTGTCTGTTAAAAACATTGCTAAACTAAGACTATTCTATATAGAAGAACTCGAATATTACTTTCTAAAAAAGAGAATATAATGAATATTTATTAAATATTCTTCATTTTTTTAAATGTTTTCTTTTAATTTTATTTCTGATAGAATTAGCGGACACGGATTGAATTGAGTTAGATTTTCCTTCATCAGAATCAAAAATCATCAAAATTTTAATTTCTTTGTTTAATGTATATGAGCTTTCTCACATAATTTTATGAATTCATTTAATTTCTCCTCTTTCTTAATCAACAAATGAACTTTAAAAAAAGCTGCAGTATTTTATAAGTCTTTGTACATTACGTAGGAATAAGCCATAAACATTTTCTTCGTTCTGATGAAGCAAAGGATGTACCTTTAATGTATTAATCAAGAAATAAATGACTGGTAACTTCAGGCTATTTTTCAGACAGATATGCGATTAGTTTTTACTTCTTAAAAACGCTTTGAAAAATAATTTTATCGCAATTGTGCAATAACGTCTACCTAGGAAATACTTTAATATTACATTAGAGCAATGTGCATCGTTTCAGAACAACGGAAATCTGCTTTCATCGCATAGTAAATTTTACATGTCTGTCAACCCTTACTGAACTCATTATTATTCATTGCGAGCTGAAGTACAAACACACCTGTTTAGTGATAAATACGCAGTTACGCATTTTATCGATTTACAGCATAGCTTATTATTTTCAAAATATGAAAAGCAGATGATATGCTTACTTACGTGGGGGCATAGCTCAGATGGTAGAGCGCTCGCTTAGCATGCGAGAGGTACCGGGATCGATACCGGCGGCTCCATATTTTGTTTAAACTAATAATAAAACACCTTTAGCTGTAAGAAAATATTTTAAAAATTCAAGTCAATTTTTTTACACAGGTCTGGTTTAATATTTATCAAGTTTAGCGCCCTGGAGAACCGCTGGAATACCCTTTCCCTTAAAGCGCTATCGCACAGCCCTTTAGTAGACAACCTACCTATTTCGAACAATTTATACCGGATTTAACGCTGAAAGATAAATGCATGACGTTTTTTTATATGTTCCGCAAAATGTTGCAGAATATTCGTATTCCAAACTGTCAGTTGTCCGAACCGAAACTCTGACCTTAGCTGAAAACTGAACTGAACTTAGTTTTAAGATATAACACCGAGTAACTGGATTGTAAGTCTAAGATAAACATTGAATAACTGGATTGTTAGGCGTAAAAAGTTAGAATCCACAAGGCTATGGCATATCACGGTCAGCTCGATGCAATATCTGGATAAAACTACTCAGTGCACGTTATTATGATTTTCCAATCCGAATGCGTCCTTGAATTGCTCCTTTAACCGTTAGCCTATTTTCTGGGATAGATATTGAAATATTTCGTTACCTGGGTACTAGAGGTTTTTTGTAATTATCTATTGCATTGCGTCAGTAAATGTGCATGAAACATCTTAACTTATATCGTAAAGTACTGAATCCACTGGAAAATGCGTGATCAAAACGCAGCAAGTCTGTCTAATGTTTTTGCATAAGGAATAGGAAAAAATGGCTCAATACAGGCGAAGTAGTAAAACCAATAAACGGTGGTCTTTTAAATCTGAGATCAGATGTTGGCGAACGGGCCGGCTGTATGGGAGTTCTCGTGGGATTTTCACATGTAACGTGAATATGATCCAGTTTCCTTTAAAAAGTTCTTCGAGAAGGCATTCCTTCTCTTAAACAGATAACTCTCGAGTGTTTTATAATGTAAGTTAAGTAATTTTTTGTTCTTATCGAAGTGCAAACAAAATACTGCTCTTTTTGCTTTGAGATCAGTTTTTATTATTTTAATTTAATTAATGAAATTAAGTACGCTTTTTGCAGATTAAAATCTTGGAAGCAAGGGTAAATTGTTAATAGCATTTTCTGTTAATTTTAGTATAAGTTGTTCCTCTTTCTCGTGTTTTTATAATGGCCTTCTTATTAACTATGAGTTAACCATGGGCATTATTCCAGTATTACACTGTAAACCGGAAACTGAATGTATTATGGTTGACCTAGAAATATGAAAGTACTCATAAATTTCAATGAACAACAACTGCTTAAATAAAATACTTTAACTGGCGTAGATTTTATATAAAATTTTACGTATTTCGAAGGTAGTTGATACAAGTCGCCTTCTTTCTTCTCTCCTCCCCAAGGGTTAAAAATATTCTTCAGAAATCTAACTCAGTCTAATGTTTTGTATAATTTAGTATTTTTTTCCCTGCATCCGCATTTTCTACATATTTGAGGAAATTATGTCTGTCTTGGAGTGCACCAAACTTGGCTGGTTACAAAATGGCCATACTTAACAAATTTGTAATGCACAGGCAGACATTATTACGAACTTGTAATAAATTATTATCTTTTATAGAACGTTTCATCTTCAATAGCCCATCTTCATCAGTTCCGTGTTATCCAGCGTTTATGTTATCTATCAACGAAAGCTATCGAATTTGCCGATGAAACGTCACGAAACGTTCAAAACTGATCAAATCACTAAACAAAACAAGAAGAAGCAAAGCGTGGAATTTACAGCCATCGAACACAACTTCCGGAACAGGGGCTGTAAGATTAGGCGCACGCTTGAAATATTAGCAACAAGTTTGCAAAAGTAATGTATCTGTGAGGCCTGAAGTATTCTGCCATCATCCATGCTTCCCCGCGTTGTGGAATTTGATATACATAGGGTGTCGAATTTTTGTTACGCTCTGTCGCGTTGTTCTACCAGTCACAGAGACATATCAATTTGCCATATTTTATTCCTCTTTGTCTTGAGTTTAGAGGTAAGTGCTGCGAAGGATTTCGTTATTCCGTTAAGACAAATAACCTATGTATTACCTGGCTCGTAAAAGGGCGTGTTAGAGTATGTTAGATCCTTGTTCTCTGTTGGATATTTCTGTGTTAACTTTGCCACTAATATATTCGCGTATCAGCATGAAGATTTGAAAACCCATTTGACTAATCCTATAACATAATCTTAAAATACCACTTGCTAACAGTCGAAAACGTCTGCAGTCCTTACCACTCCACTCAAGCGCCAGTCACTGCTTTAGGACATGCATGCTACATGTCATCAAGAATGCATATTATCACACAACTTTGTAATTCGTAGAAACATTACGTTTGTCAATAAATATCTGCAAATATTGCCTTTCCTCATGACATTTTTATATTTTTAAATTAATTTTAACGTCCAAATATCGACAGCGGAATAATTACTCGGGTCATTTAATTTCCGAAAAAAGCACTTACAGTAAGAAAATAACAAATGAAAGTAGTCATAGATATACTGTCGGTAACCATTACAAGATTGTTTCTTTAGATGAAACCCGGCTCAGTTACCTTGTATTAAAGCCCCAGGGGCACATCACATGAATGAGTTTTGACTACATTTACCAAGAGGTACGTCGGAGAAACCAGCATTTTAAAACATCGGACACATCAGGAGTAGATAAGGCTAGAATGAATTGGAACGTAAACAACAGAAGTGAGGTGAAATCCCACGTTTATAAAGTTACTTAAGTGCGAGAACATCTGCCACGTTCGGATAGCTTAAAGAAGAATCTGCATAAAATACGTTTCAAATAGCAAGTGCAAGGGATAATTAAATGGATGAAATGCTAATACGAAAATGCAAATATAAATAACAAAGGAACATTCATAACTATAAGGAAAGGTGCAAAAAATGAGAGCTGAGACAGGATTTGAACTTGAGATCCCTCGCACCCGAGGTGAGAATCATGTCGCTAGATCACTAAGTCGAAGTCGAAACTGTCTAAAAGCATACTCATAACAGAAACACATAATGTATATATAAGGAAGAAAGAAAATGATGAAAAAGTATTTAGACTAGTTAAACATTATCAGTTTTTGCGTGCCTATTGAAGAAGAGCTTGCTTCACTCTCGAAAGGGATTAATGCTTATTGTTATATTCTAGATCAGGGATGTCAAACTCATAGGTACACTTGGGCCAAACAAACAAGGTTTAACTTTAGGCGGGCCGCAAAAAAAAATCAATATTCATAGAAACGTAGATTTATTAAGAATAATACAATAATAAACATATATATATATATATATATATATATATATAGAAAAGAACAA
>KK116915.1:211258-303534 GCA_000611955.2 Stegodyphus mimosarum
AATAGGAGACTTATTACCTTTCATGACTGAAAATAACTGCTCACACCGATAAGTGCTACCAAACATGGAAGTAATTTCATATGCGAATTTTCGAGTATTTTCAAACCTGGCTGGTAAATATTTGTAAAATTCAGGCACGCCCACTTCAATGAATTTTGCTTTCAAATTTGAGTTGCATTGAATCTCGATCACCTCCATTTGCATATGGCTGGGTACTGAGTCAATACTTATTGAGAAAATCGAAGAAAACAAAAAAAATTTGTCTTCGAGGGAACTAAAATCATTAAACCTCGTTTCAAATTCAGTTGTTAAATTTGCAATTTTTTCTGCGTATTTTTGATACGAACAAGTATCATCTAAACTTGATTTGTTCATGCTGCACGTCGGGAAGTGCGTCAAATCTTCATTTTTAAGTTGTTTTTCCCAAAGAACTAGTTGACATTTGAATGCTTTAATTATGTCAAACATGTTCGTAATGATATGATCTTTTCCTTGTAACGATAAATTTAAATCGGTTAAGTGTTTGGTTATATCAACCAAGAAAGATAAATCTTGTATCCATATTGGATCGTAAAACAAACTTACGTCTTGATTTTTCGTTTTTAAAAACTGACATATTTCTTCTTTCAAATCCCAGAATTGTTTGAGAATCTTGGAGCAAGATAACCAACGTACCTCGGTATAGTAGGACAAACCCGAATATTCACTATCTAACTCACTTAAGAAAGCAGTGAATTGACGCTGATTTAAACCTCGAGATCTTATAAAATTTATAACTTTTTTTATATATGACAAAACATTCTCCATATTTATTACTTTCGTGCATAGAACTTCTTGATGTATAATACAATGCATATGATGAATGTTTGAACCGTGAATTTCACTAAGTTTTTTTCTTAGTAATGCTACGAAGCCCTTGTTTTTCCCGGTCATTGATGGAGCGCCATCTGTAGCTACAGAATTTAATTTTGCCAAAGGTAGATTGTATTTCTGCAGAAGTCCAAAAACACAAGTAAATATATCTTCTCCTGTGGTAGTACCAGGCATCGGTATTAGTTCCAGTAATTCCTCAAAAATGTTAAAATTCTTGTCACAAGAACGAAGAAACACTGCTAATTGAGCTTTGCCACTAATGTCCGTGCTCTCGTCACAGGCAATGGAGAAACTTTCGAAACTAGATGATTTTGCTTTGATCTGATCACTTAAATTCGCGGCTAAATCAGTAACTCTTTCCGCAACTGTATTTCGAGACAATGAAATTGATTGAAAAGCCTTCACATTTCCAGGACAAACAATTTCTCCAGCTTTCATTAGGCATTCCTTGATGAAATCACCGTCAGTAAAAGGCTTCGAATGTTTAGCTATCAACTCGGACAAGACGTAGCTTGCATGTACCGCCGCTTCACTTTCTTGCAATACTTTACTAAACATGGACTGTTGCTTTTTCACTCCTAACTTGAGCTCTTTCAACTTTTCTTCTCTCATTAATCCTTCGTAATTGTTATATTTCGATTTGTGTTGTTCGTAATGACGTTTAATATTATATAACTTTGGTACATTAATAGTATTATTACATATCAAGCAGATTATTTTATCTTTTATTTCACAGCAAAAATATTCTAATTCCCATTTTACTTGGAATATTCTATGTTCGTCAGCGATTTTTCGTTTAATTTTACTACCACTTGGTTTTGATATAGACATACTGAATACAAAGGGCTGGAATAAACACGGTTAACGTTAAAAAGTTAACAAAAATTTATTCTTTCCACAAGAGATAAATCAAAATGCTGAAATATTTCTTCAAAAATATTCTAACAATATCACAAAATGTCAAACGTTTAGCAAAAATCAATTCAAAACAGAGAAACTAATTCTATCTCACAGCGAAATCGCTACAAATCAATCACAGCATTAAGTAAACAAACAGTTCGCTAGAACTACAGCTACTACTGAGATGAGTTGTTTGTTCTCGGCTTTTATAAGCTTTATAATTAATTTCTCGAATATACTGGAAACATCTATAAATATCTGGATTTTTGTGGATGGCAACAGCAATTACGAGATATTTATTTATTAGGTATTAAATGCACGCGCTGTTCTATTTTTAACCTTCCAACGCAGCTGTCTTTTCAAAAATCGTCTGCGTTGCTAAGGCAACATGAAGCAAATCTAATTACAATTCTAAATAAAAAAAACTAACTAAATAAATAACTATGAAATCCGTAACAATATGAATTAAGTAATAATTAATAATAAAGCAAAGTGCATGCACATGCATGCACCAATATATCGTACAAAACTATGATTGGAAAACTGAGACCATGAGTTCGGCCACATTCGGCTATCGGGGGATGCGTACAAGTTCTGAGTGCACGTGTCCCCCAAAAGCCGAAGGTAGCTGAACGCAAGCTACTCACACGCATTTGTAATTTAAGTAGTGTGTGTGTCAGCTCGCTGTGAGTAATCTAACAACACTGAATAAATTATCGTTAATTACTTAGCAGTAAACATTTCATTTTTTTCTTCGTCGATATGTTATTTTATTATTATATATTATTATTTGCCGATATATTGGCCGGGCCGCAAAAATATTTGTTGTGGGCCGCATGCGGCCCGCGGGCCGCGAGTTTGACATCCTTGTTCTAGATGAAGTCCCCGGTATTGCCCGGGCATTACGTAGAGTGAAGAAGCTTCATTTAAGGGAACGGAGGGACTTCTTTCAAAATTCCGTTTTCGAAGTATTTGCGAAAATTAGATACGTAGCGCATATAAATTCTGTTTAAAGATTCTACATTGTTCCGGAAAGTTCTATTCAATTCTGAAACGATAACTAATATGGTTCCATCTAACGGTTTTAATAAGAAGTCTACTTGCTATGTTATCGGTTATGTCTTTTTTTTATTTTATTTATTTGTTTATTTTGGAAATCACTATTCACTTTGGCGGATTCCTTCAGAGTTTTCGAAATATTCGCATGAAAACTGATAATGAACACACTTAAATTCTGCCTTAAAGTCCTATATTTTTCTGGAAAGTCTTACACTCTTCTCAAGAGTAAACGAACATGTCGCTATATAATGGTTTTAGTAAGAGCTGATAGCGGGAACGCGACGTGAGATGGGTCGCATGATTATAAAACTGAAACTATGTGGAAATATTAATATTTATTTTTTCTAATAATAACAATTATGAATTCTTTGCTTAGCATATACGACTACCGCTGATAGCGGGAACACAACAGCTGCGACATGAACCTAAAATGGGTAATGTGTACTCAAGATGTTTGTCTTGAGTGCACCGTTTTAGTAAAAAGAAGACCTCTTGGGATGTTTTTTTTTTTGAAAGCTTGTGTAGAAAGTGACTGTCCTCTTGTTTTGAAGGTCATGTGTGCAGAATTTCATCAAGAAAGGCATAAAATTGTAGATTTGTATGAAAAGGAAACGCGTTGACAAGCTTTTTTATTTGTAGAGATTATCTCATTAAAAATTTACTTCAATGTTTTCCGAGTTTATATCTCTTAAGCAACGATCGAAATAAATTATTTTGACCACCCACTTTGAAGAAACGTCAAACGATATATTTTGACAACCCTTGATATTTTCACTTCACAGAAGAAAAAAAATGTAATGAAAACCGAATGTTGTGTGGCTCTGGGAATATGTAACGCATCTGAAATTAATATGGGAAAATGACGTGGGAGGCAGATGTTCGTAAATTTCTCCATGTGGGTATTTTGTGAGCAAATATACTCCACATTTTGTGAGAAATATGACAAGGAAAGTGGAAAAGTGACGTGTTTCATGAATTATTCAAAGACAGTTTGAAAACGGAAAATAAATTTTGATGAATTCATGGATTCCTTCATTTTCTGCTCTCACGAATTGCAGGAAAAACTATGGAGAAAATGTATGAAATTTGAAAGAGATGACTGATGAAGATGAATTATTCAGATGACAATCGGCAAATAATTTTATAATGGTGTGCCTTTACACGTCTTAGATAAGTTTTGTTTATTAACTTAACTACAGATGTGTCTTTAAAAGAAATGAAAGATTTAACGAGTCAGTGTTAGCAGGAGATTTTTAAAGTAATATCAAAATTAAATAGATAACTTGAAAACCATCAATAAACTGTGATATCAAAACTATACAGAAGAATCTATAAACCCGAGGATTAATCGGATTGCAAAACAACTGGGATTTGTCTAAAAAGGAAATTTTAATTTGTATATAGGGAAGCAATAGAAAAATTATTGTCACAAACCATCTGCATTGTTCTGTACAGTATTCATCAGGTACAGCTGCTGTATTGTTGAGATTGTGTTCAAATCCCAGATGTGGCATGGATGTTTGTAAGTATGCAGTAACTGGGCTACATAGGCGTATTTAAAATACCGATCAGCCAAAAGTCCTCTTGAGTAGTTTGGTGGCAGGAGAAAAAGGCCAAGACCTCCCAGAAGACGTTCTTCATCAAAATGTTCTGGAGCTGATGGCTAGTGGGAAGAAACTTTTCAACTAATGATGAAATTCTGGAGTTCTGCGTACTTCTTCCTGTCCTGCCAGAAACCGTGAGAGTAAAACAAAACTATCTCACCATAGATATCAGATGACGAGGTAACGTAATGACATCGGTGGGAATTTTCGAAATTCCTGATAGTCCCATAGACTCGTGATCAGGAATATATAAATATTTCCTTAATTCGGAATGAATAAAAAATATGCAAGAATTAAAATTAAATTGCTAAATCGTAAAAATAAATAACAAATCCATCTTATGTCTTGCGTTTCACACTGAATTCTATTAAAATACAACAGCAATATAAAAGAAAACATTGTTCTTTTTGTTTTGATCGCTTATTTAATGTGCGAAACAAATAAACTCATTTTTCACATTAAAGTACTTGAAAATGCTTGTAAATAAATAGCAGTATTTTTCTACTAGTTGTAAAGGAGTGTTAATACTTTTTTCCAGGATTTACATTCTTTTTTTCCTTTTTAACTCAACTTGGATTAAAAATGACTTTGCGCTAACAATGGATGTCGTTCCAGATTATTAGGAAGTTAAGGACCAAGTATATTGAAAATTCATGGTTATAGACGTCGTCAAGGCCATAATGAGGCCGTCGAGACCATTTTCCACGATGCGAGGTAGTCCTGCATCCGGACTTACGCACCCCGAAACCAGAATTTTGATTTTCAAATTTATATATATTATAGATTTTATGCGAATTTAACGAATTTCAAGTTTTAAAAAACAATTCATGAAATCAATGTATATGCGATTTCTTATTATAATGAATAATGAGCACATTATTATAATAGATGCATGCATCTTTAATCATCTCGAGCATAACAGACGAAAATTTGGAAAGTGCATAAAATAAAAGAAAGTTTAAAATACCGAAAATAAACACTAAAGGATTCAGATTTTAATTTTACGTAAAAGGTTTTGTTAAGGTTTTTATGCTCTCTCTTCAACTCACTTCTGATAGCACAACTTCATTTCTGTCTTTTAACGTTTCTTATTAAACATTGCTTCGCCTCACAAACACACTTACACCGCATAAAAATCGAAAGCAAAATCACAGACTTTTCAAACGTAGCATATGTTTAGAATTCCGGACACAGTGTTAAGGATTGCACTATTTTTTTTATTCTTTTCTCAGTTTATCATATTAATGTTCGGTTTTCCTTTGTAATAAATGAAGCCAATATAATGAAACCAAGTCCATAGATATAAACATCAATGCTTTATTTCAAAACTTTTTTTTGTATAAAATTGTTTTAATTAATCTAAAACTTTAAATGCGGCTTGCCAGTGTAAAATAAACCCTAAAAATAGCTTTTCCTTAATTCATTTTTAACGATTTGACGAAAATTTAGAAATCCTCAGCGAAAGTTGCAGCCGTTCCATTTCTTTAAAACAAAATATTACATCCCTTTCTAAAATTTATAATATTAAAAAAGAAATGGAAAACAAATAGTTTTTTCAATAAGTAACACGGACTAGGTATGAAAAGGTAACACGGTGGTTTAAAAAATTTCCTCAAAATGTCGACGGAACAGTGTTTTATTTCATAGCTTCTTCGTAATTGATTTTTTAAATATATTCTTTCTGTGCTTCCTGCAATGGAATTTTTCAAATTACGTTCGACAGTTAAAGTTGCAAGGAAGAAATTTTAAGCCGTATTTTTGACGAACCGGCTTGGAAATAACAAACTGTCATTTTTTCTATGCTCGATATGATATATAGCTATAAAATATTGAAAGAAATAAAATTCATTATTTGACGTGATAACTTGTTAGTCTGATGTAATTATTTTTGGCTTTGAAATGAAAGCTATTCGAAAGAAGAAAAAAAATACGAAAAGAATTCAATTATTTATTTTTTTGTTGTTGATTTTTATTTCATTCTTTGCATTTATTTAGAAGCTTATTCTTACCACTCGCAGTCCGTTATTTGCTACAGTCTTACGCTATTTTAGGAAAATGGAACTAGCATAGTTGTAAATTTTAGCATTTCAAGAAAGTGGAAGTAGTATTTCTGCAAAATCCTCCTTAGCCTTTATGGCGTAGGAAGCGAATAAAAACTAATTGCACTCATTTATGCGAGAAATTATTTCCAAAATTTTTAACCGAAACAAAAGTAAATACTCATACTAAATAGCCTTCAAAATTAAATATATATATATAACTGTTATTTTTTGCTTAAACAGACAATTCGATATGTATTCATTAGGCTGCCTGTTATTTTGTATTTTTCTACGTAATTGAGACGGGATTTATTAATTTTAAATCTAGAAATCCTTTTATTATTTTCAATATTAGTATGATCTGTGTAGATATTTACATACAAGGTGTCTCATAAATATTGGTACAAACTTTAAGGGCACATAGGGCACGTCAAAAGGATTGAGAATTGCATAGCAACCCATGACCGGAAATCGCATGAGAAATAAATATTAGAGGAGCAAAACAGAGATTGCCAAATGTATTTATTGCTCATAAATATTACATAATGAATTTATTACATAATTAATTACACATTAATTTATTACATAATATTGTAATAGAATTCAAAATGTTCCAGAAGGTGTCAAAAGTTTCCACCTTTACAAGCGAAGCAGAAGCAGGGGTTAAGTCGGTGGACTATGGACTGTCTGTCACGGTCAAAAAACACCTGGATTGTCTTGGATATTTACAGATTCTTGCAACCAGATCTCTTTCAGACTCGACAGATGTTTCATATAGCACAGCTTTAAGTACTCCCCAAAGAAAGAAATCCAGAATGCGCAGATCGCCCAGCCCTAAAACAATATTCAACTGTCACTGAACAAACACATCTTCCATAATGGGAAGGCGCCTCATCATGTTGAAACCACATGCTTCGTTTTACATTTTATGGCACAGGGTGAAGTAACCGTGGTAGAACCTATTATAAAAAGAGAAGCTAATTTGATGATGTCATAGGTGCCAGCAACAACAGTCGCCGACCACACCAGCCCAAACAATACCACATAGCGAAGCACGCTAATGTTTACGTTCTTGGGTTGCTGTTAGATTCTCAATCCAAAAGGATTGACATGCCTCACTTGCCCTTAAGGTTTGTACTAATATTTACGGGACACCCTGTAGATATTTTGAAATTGTTTAGAATTTTATTATCTGAACATTTCACGTTGTCTTTCTTTACACTACACCGTATAGAGTATTCTCCTTATTAGAAGTTAGTATTATTATTTTCCATACTTTATTGCATACATTTTAAGGTCTCCTTGTCAGGACATAGTGTTCTGTGCGTAGTCTTGGCAAACATCTTTGTGAACAGCTGAAAAGTCTCTAAGTCCTAATCTGGAACAGGAAGCTGAATGCAGCTATGTTCTGGTTGTAGATACTGTGCTTAAGTGGTAGAATAACTGCACTTGAAAGGGATTTAAAATCCTCTTTTATTAAATCAATATTATTTACAAATCACTTCCCAACTCGGGAGGGATACAGAAAGTAAAGACCACACTTGGGTCTAAAATGATAAATTTAAACTAAAGTTAAATAGAAATTAAATTAATCTTTGCTCACAGAGCTCTACGCGGAGTTGGCCTCTAACTAAATGGTGCGTAGCAAGAATTACTAAT
Source organism: Stegodyphus mimosarum (assembly GCA_000611955.2). Taxonomy (NCBI): domain Eukaryota; kingdom Metazoa; phylum Arthropoda; class Arachnida; order Araneae; family Eresidae; genus Stegodyphus; species Stegodyphus mimosarum. The sequence continues at coordinate 219,393 of KK116915.1, forward strand.
ACTAGCGCACTTGGATTTATTTCAATAAGCAATCACGTAGCAAGCACTATGGCTTAGAATTTAACTGCTAGCTGGTCAGGCGAACGTCGAATAGAATGACCGCGATCTGAGACTAAAAGCTCTCTCACAATAAGAGGTTTTTACCTCTGGTTTAAATAGTCATTGGCTCCACTTCAAATTAGCATAAGCTGAAAACGCGCGCTTCTTCTGACGGGAAGTTGAAACATGAGAAGAGATAGAAAGATTTAAATTAAAATAAAACTTTGTTAGTTTAACTAAAACCTTACATCCTGAAAACGTAAAGTTTTTATTCCTGATTTTTGAAAGGCACATAAATTTAGTAACTGAAGTTATTTTTGACTCAAGAAAAGATAGAAAGTTTTTTGGGTCACCTGATGTCAGTTGATGGAATAATTTAAAATCCTCCTGAAGTCTAATTTGAATTTATTCAGTTCACTGCCTCGTGTTCTTCTTGTTTTTCATTAATTTTGTTCTCCATTTTAGTATTTTAGATATTTCCTACTTTTCAACAACAATAGTTTGACTAAAAGCTTTTGACAATTTTTAAAATTCACACATTTATTTCAAATTAATTTTACATTTTTACTGATCTTTGCTTATCAAACAATGATTTCCTGAACAGTTTTAATTTATTAATTATATATTTTAAAATCATAATTATTATTTTTAAACTTATATTTTATATACCTAAAATTATCCATCTATCTCTCTATATATATTTTAAAATAATAACTAATTTTTAAATATAGATATATATATATATATATATGTGTGTGTGTGTATAATTGAATAATACTTGGAAAAACAGAAAGCTGAGTTTTATGAATTAAAACATAATAAAAATTTTGGCAATTTCAGAGTTCAGTCTAATGCATCGAAGATTTTACCATTTATGTTTCAGAAGGAGAAAGGTAAATAAATAAATAAAAAAATTCATAAAATAAATTAATAAAATATTCAGAAAAACATTAAAAAACCCCAGCAAAAGAAACGAAAATCTGAAAGCTTTCAAATTTTATATTACGCCGCAAAGGGCGTTTTTTAACGTTTTGTGTGTTGCCTTTATTTATTAAATAACCTGTTCTTCGCACTTAAACCACGTAAAATTCAATTCACAGCAATATTACTAAGTATTTAAACACAGCCAAACTGCACATCTTTAGAATTTCTGATACACAGTCGCGCTCGCTGGAGATAAGAGTGCTTCCTTTCGGTACAATGTTGCCATTGCTTGCTTTGAAATCTTTGAGTTTCTTAATCAAAAATTGTTAAAGTTTTACGAAATATGAAATATACAGTAAAAAAATCCAAAATTCAAAATTCGGGTTTCCAGGTATCCATATTCGGTTGGAGAACTACGTTATTCAAAATTGGATGGCTCTAGGTATAGTTGTTTTTTCACAATGCGAGAAACATTCAGGCAGATTCTTCATTATTTAGTTTCTTTAAATATATATAATACATGGCGATAATATTTGGTGGCAATAGTTTGAAAAGTGAATCAACGCAGAATGCCAAGATGAAATTAATAGCCCTTCTGGGCTAACGTCTTTTGGGCTTAATAAGAATTCAATTAAAAAATGTAAAAACATAAGATTACAATATAATTCCTCTCTGATATCTATATGTAGATTTCAGTTTAAGATCTGAAGTCATTTTAAACCAAGCAGTTACAATATACTTAGTTTAATAATTAGTCTCCTAGAGAATAAAGATACAGAATTGACAATCTTATATTTAAAATGAGCTACTCAGAATGGTAAAGCCACATGATGGAAACAGAAATTACGCTGCTCTAATTTTATCGATATTAATAATACGAGACACTTGTCCACTTATTTAATTAGAAAAAGACTTAATTATTCAAAATGTAACTGTTCATTTATTTCATCGGATCGCTTGTGCACGAAGTTTGCAATAAATATTTCCCTCGAGTGGTAGTACCTTCTATTTTACCAAGACATAAGCCAACTGGAAACAATAAATACTTCGAAAAGATATTCTTCGAGGTATTTACAATTACATAAATAAAAATTTTTACCCTTCTAAATGTAAATCAAATACATATGTAAGTTCACAAGCAATGAATTATCCACACACATTTATAGCAGTACAAATGTATGATAACGTTTAAACAATATGAATTTGTTGATTTTAGATTATCGCCTCCAGAAATGCTTGTGAAGTCACACTGGTAACGATATTCTTGGAGCTTTGAATAAGCTCTTTCATAACATATAACGAGCTGATTTTATCTGGAATTGCAGCTTGTAATTAGAATCGAGGGTTTCTCGAACTCTTCTTATATCGAGATGCCCATCAGCGAAGAAGTGTAGAAGTTACTTTTAGTAACTATGATACAGTAATGTCGAAACTTAACATAATCTTTAAAAAAATATAATTGTCAGCCCATCTGCTCGAAACTAAGAGGAAGATACAACCAAGCGCTTGAAAGATTATGTGCAAGTTTATTAGTGACGAAACCAACATCCAATTAATTTACAAGAAAAAAAAAGAGATGCTTTTTTTCCCATCAGATGACACGTGTCTTACTGCTCTACTGGAAATACTTACTTTTGAAGTTTAGTAAGCCGTAGTAAACAAGCAACAATCTTTTAGTTATAGTAGTCGTGGTATGCAGACAACAAAACTTTAGTTTAAATAATTTTGTTGTAGGAACATTTCACTTGCAAAGACAGCGTGTTTAGCAGCTTGTATAATTGGCTATAGTCTTGAGACATGATTTTGCGTTATTTTACTTAAAATGCTTTGTTTCACATTTCATTCGAGACTGCTGCCTTCCGGAAAAACTTAAGAGACTATCCTTTCATATTTAATTTGTCCATTATTAATCAACAGACTAAACTAATTAAAGTAATAGATTCAATTCTTACGAATATTCTTTTTTAACTTTAAAAAGAATATTCGTAAGATTTAAATAAAAATGCTTTTTTAACTTTAAAAAGAATATTCGTAAGATTTAAATAAACATGCTTTTAATTCCCGATCTTTATAATAGAAAATATTGAATATTTTTATAAAATTGCATTACATATTTTTGTTTACTTTTTAAATATACAGAAGGTAAATAACGTTCCCGTATTGAACTAAATTCATATTTATTTAATATCCTACAAAATGTTTCGCTGTTTCAGTTGGGCCATCTGTATCGGTAATCTCTATAAACCATATTAAGCATTAAAAGAAGCCTTTTGGGTGACTCTTAAAATCTGCTTCCAGATTATTCCACATCCCTTCCAGATTTTTTTTTACTTGCAAACTTTCAAAGCCCCATCGGCTATATTTTACGGGTATTTTAAGTGCTTATTACCTTATTTCTTCTCTTATTATCCCCTTTCCTTTTATCAATTTTGCCGTCCAAAAATCGAGAGAAGAAAATTATACAAATTAAGAATAAGAAGTTGCGAAAGGCATGGTTACAGTAAAACTTAATAAATGAAAAACAGAATAGTCATGGATGATAATAGTCACGAATAAACAACAGGTAACTGTCACAATATTATTTCTTTAAAAGAAACCTACATTCCAATACGGAATTCTTTGCTCTGCAGCACGGCTCGTGTTTCCAGTTTTTGAGATAAATCATAGTTTTAGTCGGAGAGCACCGAAGAATTTCTTTTAAGTAAGTTAACCATAATTTCAGCAAAAAAAATATTTTAATAATAAATATACCTTAAAAGTCGAATCTAACTTCTGACTGCAGTCCTCGGCCGTAAACACTTCACTCGAATATGAAACTTAGGTAGAGGTTGAGACTTTTAAAGAAAGAAAAGCCCCCCCCCCAATCAGATGTCAAAGTCTTATTCTCCAGGAAATGTATTGAATTTAACAGAGTAAGTTAATTTTCCTTTTTGAAAATATTAAAAGTCATGCCGCGGTCGTGCCCTGGCCGTGCCACCCTGGTGACTTCCCACTGTAAAGCTCTTGCAAACTTTCTGAAAGATGTATTCAAACGCGGGGCTACTACTGTCACTTGTATAGAGAAGTCTTAAGTTTACTCTCACATCATTATCGAATCGTATTCAGGGAAACATTCTACTTGATGACTACAATTATATCAACAGGGTATCGCGATCAAAAAGTCTTGGACGTTCAACCTATCTTTTTCAAAGCTACACATGTCTGTTGAAATTTTCTTCCATATCCTTCTATATCCATTCCATAAATATTCCTCTTCGTGACACTTTAAATGTTTTCATTGGTGTTCTGAAAAAAAATTATTTTTGTATTTGTCAACCCTTGAAATAGTACATTATATGTATAATCACTAAATGTGTAATAATATATTAAATTCAGACAGTGATCGGCTGAGCTACTTCTTAGTTTCTGAGTGGAATGGTAATTGCAGCCGAAGACCCAAATAAGACGAGGCCCGATAATTTATTTTTTATTTAACTATTCTAATGAATTTAATTATTTGTTAAATTTCTAATTTATATCTTTACATTTCCTTTAATTTTAATTTAATTATTATATTAATTTTTAATTATGTTTTCCTTCCTTCCTGACAGTCTTATATAGGGTTGCGGCACTTTTAATTTTAGAAATTAAGCCCTGATAAGAATGATTAATAACATTAAGACTAAAATATCTAGTAAGGTATATTTATTTCTAATTCCCTGTAACATGAATCTCTCTTGTTCTTACTGTTTTTTCTGCTACTCCTTAGACCTCAAACCATATATATAATTAGAGGAGGTGAATGCGCAATTGACTCAGGGAATAACAGTTTGTGTTTGCTTCCATGTGATTGGTTAATTTCTTGTTTTAGGTTGCCATAAAGTTCAACATTAAAAGGGAAAGGTTCGGCGTAACTTTCGCAGGTAGTTTCCGAAAGTTTGTTAATAAGACGAAAGCAATCATTTCTCGGACGGATCCATTTTAAAATATGGAGTAGCTTATTCTCTGAACGCACTGAAAAGGGACAAATTACGTTAGATTTTTTAAATTTTCACAGCCTGGAGATAAAACATCAGGAGCGGGGATACGCAAGAAAATACCAAACATTTGTTTGTCTATCTCAGTATTGCCAGAACTTACGAATAGAAGTACTATAGAATTTTTTCGACTTTTCTGATACTCCATTATTCCTTTGTGCTACATTTTGCTACCTTAGAAATTTTTTAGTGTTCCTTAAAATGCATGTACACTCATGTCCATAAATTAAGGATTATTCGGAGTCACGCGGAAATCGAACTCTAAAATAAATATATCATCTGTAAAATCACTACACACATCTTCAAGAACCATATGCAAATTTCAAGAAGTAACCAGATGACACCGATGGTACGTCACAATGACGAGAGTGTAAGAGAGTGATATATAAGGAATACAGGCAAAGAAGTAAAATTTTTCGCAGGCGCTTTATAAGCATTTCAGTGCAATAAACGAATAGTTATGACACAAAGACGCGTTTGGATGATTTTTTACGCGGTAGAATTATCGGCCGTCTGGAATTTGGGCGTACCCAACTGGAAGTATCAGACGAACTTGGAATTGCCCAGAGTGTCATCTCCAGGCTTTGGCAACGATTCCAAGATGATGGTAATGTGAGTAGACGTTACAGCACAGGTTGCCCCAGAGTTACAACGCCGAATGAGAACCGGTATTTGGCAGTTACTGCCAAAAGAAACAGGCGGAGCACAGCCTCAGACCTGTCTCGTCAGCTCTCTTCAGCCACTGGTACGACAATTCCAAGGCAGACCGTGTACAGACGCTGAGGGCAGATTGGTCTATATGCTCGTAGACCTGACAGATGCGTTCCACTTACTGTAACTTACTGTCGCCTGCGGTTAGCCTGGAGTAGAGAGCATGCATTGTGGACACCGCAATAGTGGGCTTGTGTGATGTTTTCCGACGAGTCCAGGTTTAGCTTGCAGTCTGATTCTCGCCGGACTTTCATATGGAGAGTTCCAAGTACCCGTTACCACTAAGAAAACATCATTGAACGACGCTATTACGGTGGTGCAGGAGTGCTCGTCTGGGGTGAAATTATTCTGGGTTCCAGAACTGACCTGCATGTTCAAATTGGAACCATGACGAGCCAAATCTATTGGAACGTCATTCTGGAACAACATGTACGTTTGTTTCGGGGCGCCATAGGCGCACAATTTGTGTGTATGGATGACAACGCCCGTCCTCACCGTGCAAACATCGTAAGCGAATGCCTTCAATCGGAGGATATCACCCGTATGGACTGGCCAGCATTCTCACCGGACTCGAATCCAGTAGAGCACGTGTGGAACATGCTTGGCCGACGAGTTGCATCCGGTCAACCTCCTCCTACATGTCTACCGGAACTTCGGTGAACATTGCTTTTTGAGTGGTGTAATATTCCCCAAGATCAGATCGATCATTTGATACTCAGCATGCCTAGGCGTTGTACGGACTGTATTGCATCGTCCGGGAGACATACAATGTATTAACAATCATACCAACCATGTAATATTGGTTTTTTGTAAATAGGTTTTTTTTGTAATTTGCTCCAGGGAGAAAACATCGCTAATTTTTTTAATAATATCAAAACCTTTGCCTGATTGTGCATTATCCTTAATTTATGGACATGAGTGTATATTAATAAAATGTATCTATTAAAATTAATTTATAATAAAAAGTAATATTTTATTTAGCCTTAAATAAAAGTTAGCAAGTGGTAATCTTGCAATCATAGCTCATGAGAGCACGTGCACTTAGTTTTCAACAGCAGTCGCTGGTGCTTTCACATGTTTGTTTGATTGCTTTGTTTAATATTTTGGAATTCTACGAATAGAGTTCCAAAGTCAAATTATAGCTTCTGTGTTAATTAAAGTATGAACTCTGAGTAACGTCGAAAGTTCAGAACCACCTTTCGAAAGGCTTGACTTAAAATATTCACGTTTGGCAATTTCTCAGAAAAACGGAAAGAGATAAATCAAAATCTTATTGCAAACTATGTGAATATGCAAGTAAAAAAGTAAACCACCAAGCCAAAAGAATCAGCTCAACAGTGTTAACAATCCAAGCCAATAGATATGAACAAATTACTGAAAAACTATAACCTAAAATAACTGAGAATTCATTAAAAGAATAAATATGGATTTAAAAATTAGCAAAGTAGGTTTAAGATTTTCAGCAAAACTAATACGTATATATATATATATATATATACGTGTTTAAAATCACCAAGAATCTAACTACAGTCCGTAACTTACCGCAGGCGGAGAATAAATTTGCAATGATAACAGAGGTCATCTGAGCTCACGTACCTATGACGTCACAAAAAATCCCATGATCTCTGATCCTGCGATACCTTTTGCTACTTTTCGTTTCTACATCTATAATCGGTGGTGAAAAGAAGTATCAATGCAGAATGTTGAAATTTGGATATTAAAGAGATAAACTGAGAAACTTCCCCAAACGACTATAGTTCGACCGTTTCATCCGCGACCATGAGCGCAAACACGCATGCGCCATTCTGACCGAATTATTCTAAAAATAGGGTGGAAAGATGTGTACTTTTTTTCCCTCCAGCTTATCTCTTTCCCGAGAAAAGAAGATTTTCACCTGAGCTTTCACGTCGCAGCAAATAATAACACCCCTTTTGGATGAGTCTATGAGTTTTGGCAGAATGCCAGCCAGGGTTGCGTTTGAGACAGTCGAACTATATTCAGCTTACCTGAAGATTCTTGTTGTGACGACTGTGGTTCTAACCTGACGATATTGATGTCTATGGATAGTTGTCTGAACATTAACTGTTTGTTCAATACCGGTTTTATTTATGCTTTCAAAAATGCTAAACACTTCTAAAGATGCCTTCGACCGGAGGTGGTCTTCGTGACTAGTTTCATTGATGATGCATTGCTATAGGTTGGAGCTGCCTTGAACGGCAGAGATGTTAGAAAACGTTTTGCTACTGATGATAGAGACTGATGACTACTGATGATTTTGCTATAGAGATGACAGAGATTATGACTTTGCTTCTGATGACGCAACTGATGAGTGTCTGCTAGTGATTTCGACAAAGAGTTTGAAATCAAGATTGCATGTTTAACACCTTGGTAATCTTCCTCTTCGCGAGTTTATAATATGTATGAGTTCTGGGCAATGTTTTCGGTGCTGAGACGGTTTAAGAGAAGGGCTGCCTTCGTGAAGGTCTTTCTAAGCGAAACTGGCTGTTATCCTTGTAACACATCCGGAAAACGAAGAAAACGTCCATGCAAGCAGTCCGTTCTGATGGAATGGATCTCATGTCGAACTGCCAGTGCTCAACGACCTTTATCGCTCGGCCAATAAAAGGCCCCTTCATTGAAATGGTTAAATGATCGATTCTTTTTTTATTTCATTAATGCTTTCATGAAAAAAAATTATTACATGATTTTTTCTTTACATTTCACATTTTTAATCGCAATGGCTCGTCATCAAAGAAATTATTCAATTAAAAAAGAATTTTTCTACAGTGAATAATCACGTTTTAACTTCAAACAGTTCTTTTACTTCAAATGCTCGAAACGCAAAATGATTTTACCAAAAAATCAGAAATTATATTAAAATTTCACCTGAATTTAATTAAAAAAATTTTTTCTATTCTCTCCAATGATTAAAACGAAGATGTGTCCGAATAATCGTTTTAATATTATATTGTTACTAATTTTGTATATACGTAAATAGTTTTAGTGAAATCATATGTAAATTATAGAATCCTCTGTATCAACGTGAAAACCCTCAACAAAGCGAAACTCTGCCGGAAAAATAAGGATATACGGGCAAGTCCATTTAACATTGACTAACGTAAGGTAAACGGTTATCTCGCCAATAGCGAGATAGCGTCAAGCTGGCAGTAACTTTGGCGACAAATTTTAGTTGCCAAATTCTTCGAGAAATCTCGAAAAGCTCGCCATACTTGGAGACAATCTGATGACACTTTAGTCCGATCCCTGTATAACTTCTACTAGTCCGACCCTTATGTAACTCTAATTGTATCTAGTCCTAAGTAACTGTAACTGTGTAGCATTTCAGCAATTTCGAGAAATCGAAGGTGCTGGAAATTTCTCGGCGGGTGGGGAAATCTATATAAGACCGGAGAGACCATCAATTCTCAGTTTAGTTCAGAGTCGAGTTCCGAATTTAGTTAAGTGTATTGAAAAATCACTGTGCGAATTTACGCATTTACGAAAAATGTAGAAAATACTGATAAATACCAAAACTTAAAAAAAGTAAGTTTATATATTCATAAACTAAAACAACACATGAATAAAAATCTGACTGAATACCATCCTGAAACTATGAAATCCTCCCCCTCGGTTCAGAATCCCTGTATTAGCGTATTATATATAGAATCCTTTTTTTTCTTTCAGGGTATTTTTAATGAGATGCTGACGAACTTACTAACCAGAACTATCTTTTTGTATTTTCCGAACAAAATTTAAATTACTTCCCACATTCTGCTATGACGCTTGTACATATGTGAATACTTTTAGTGAAATTATATATGAAAGTGTAGCAATTTTTAGCCCAAAGGGGCAATTCGCCCAGAAGGGCTAGAAATTTCGTTTTGGCATTTTGTATTGGTTCCCTATAGAAAGCTAAATCACTTTTCAAATGCCACTTCAGAGATTAGCTTGAAAACATCGACCGAGGCGGCAGCTGTACTTCAGTGCTTTGCGGTTGAATCTGTCTTCACCGTTATAGCCTGAAGTGCTGGATTGCTGATCGTTTCAGCGTATTTGTCGTAGTTTTTTGACGACTGTAAACGTGGACTGTAAACGATTGTAACTTTGGAACTATTTTTGTGTAACACTGGCCAATAAATTTTGGTTTGATTCTTCATCAAGTGTTATCATCAATTACTCCAAATTCACGAACTCGTAGAACGCAGCAATATTTTTTTAAAATTGTATACGCCAGAAGAGATTTACAGAAAAGCATTTGTTTATGATTTGAAACAATGGTATTACTTAGTTTATTTTTTAAATTGTAATAGATAGTAAAAAATGTGAATACTGTAGTAATAATTTAATCCTTAAATGAGAATTCAATAATCGCCTTTTAGTAATATTAAGTTTTATTTAAGACAAATTGTAAAATATATTATGAATATCGAAATTAATTACTTAGAGTTAGATTACTCAGAGCTACAAGAACTTCGTCTATGACATTCATGCTACTATGGTGAAGTGATAATTAAGTAAGTGAATTTTATTAATGAGATTTTTATTATTTGAGTCGCTTTTTTACTGGCAATCAGTCGCAAAGATCATAAAAGTAACTTAGTATGCTATTCTTTTCTCTCTAACTTCAGTATTGTTACAAATTTTGTATGTTATATACAAATAATTTTAGTGAAGTTTTATGTAAATTATAGTATCTCTTGTATAATGTTACCATGGAAGTTTTTAGAAATGTGAAACTTCCTCGGAGAAATAAGATAACAAGGAAAAGTCCATTTAACATTAAGGAAGATAGATAGCTTTTAGCTATCTCGCCGAGTTATATGCATTATTATTGCCAAGTGCCAAGTTGGCGATGGTTTTCTCGCCCTATTTTTTCAGCCACATTTGACGAAAAATCACCAAAAGTTGCCAAACTTGGCGACAATTTAGCGTACGTTTTGATCCAATCCCGATTTAACTGTAACTGTATATGCTTTAAAGCAATTTCGAAAAACTCGAGGGTTACTGGAAATTTCTCGTCGGCTGGGGAAAAACGATAGCATCAGGGTTTTGTTTAGTTTCAGAGTTTAGCTCGGAGTATTGAAGGTATCACTGTATGAGCTTAAGCATTCAAGGTTTTTTTTTTATATAATGTAAAACGAAAATCTAAAAAAGAGAAGATCTGCCGGAAAAGAATACAGGGGTTACTCTATTGAAAGTTATAGAAAAGGCTATCTTGCTAAACTGGCGAGAAATCGCCTGAAGTCTCCAAACTTGGAGACCATTTAGCGACATTTTGGCCCGGTCCATGTATAACTGTAATTGGCATTGTTCTTGAATAAATGTAATTAATCTAGATATGTAACTGTAACCAAACCCTTATTGTAATTTCGAGAAGTGGAAGGTACTAGAGATTTCTCAGTGGCCAGGGGAAAACTACATAAGACCGAAGAGAGCATTAATAGAAGTTGTTTAGTTCGGGGTGAATTCAGAGTGGTGAGAGATCTCCGTGGGAGCTTCGCCCTTTTAGATGTGTTTTGCATTGAGTTAGGTTTAACGTTCTTAGTAGTTTGAAATGTAGCTATTGATTGTGTTCTGTGATACTGAGAAGAGCTATACGGTTATTTTTTCGAAAAGTTTCAGAATTGTAATGTGTTCTTTTTTGTCGAATAAATTTCATCAAGCTACAATCGGTTATCTGTGCATTCAATCTATTTGAATGCACCAGTTTTCGGTATCAGAAGTGGGATTGAATACCAGTGGAGAAGACAGATGAAAGAGCAACTAAGGCAGCTGTTAACTGCCTTTGCTGCATTCTAAGAAAAGATGGAGGGGGCTGTCAATTCCGTGAAAGAAGAGATGAAAATGGGCCAGCAGAAGAAAGAAACAAGTCAAGAGGAAAGGAAAAGAAACATTTTTGACATAATAGAAAACAAATTTCATGCTGTGGAAGGTAGAATAGACACGGATGAAGATAGGAGTTGGAGAAATTCTAAAAGACTTTCTGCAGTCGAACAGAAAATCGAAGAAAGAATTTCTGCTGTCCAAACACAAACTGATTGCAGAGTTTCTGCTTCTGACTCCAAAGAGATTGACTGTTTAAAGAAATCTATAACAGCAGCTGGTCACAAGTTTAGCGCTTTAAATTCGAACATATGTAGTCACACAGCATATGTAACAAATATTATAGACCCTTGCACTATTCAGATTAGACGACTATATACCGAAATATATTTTTCTTTATATTTATTCTTCATATACTTATTCTTAAAATTAATGAATGGCATTTTGCCTCTGATCGGAATGAAAGATGAAGGAGTTAATCCGTCCACCAAATAATAGCTCAAGGCAATATCACAGTACCAGCAAGAACAGAATTTTTACAGAAACCAGAAATTTCCGGTACGGCATCATGAAAATCCCATGAACTGCAATACCCCTTGAGGAGTACTATAGTATCAGGACTTGTCTACCTATAACAGACTGTCATTCCGTTAAGTGTTGCCATTGTAACTGATAAGTCGAAAATAATTAGGAAAAACAAAACGGTTGCAGCATATACGCCAGTGAGCCCTGATAAACGACCCAATACTCAACCAAGCTCTTTATCTTCAGAGACCCTAATATCGGAGTTACTGCAGAATGCACAATTAAGTCATGAAGAGAGAAGTGCTGCCGAGAGTTTCACTCAAGAATTTCAAGATGTTTTCTCCTGCTCATCTTCTAACGTAGGTTGAACCAGTTTGACACAGTACACAATTGATACAGGCGATTATCCATCTATCATTCAACATCAAAGACGTCTACTGGTTGCAAAACAGCAAGAGGTAGGAAAACTTCCAAACGATACGCAAAAAAGCGATGTTATCGAGCCTTCAGAAAATCCTGGGCTTCTACTATCGTTCTGGTTAGAAAGAAAGGTCGGTTCAACTCGAACCATCTTTAAAAAAGCTCTCGCTGATTGTTTCCAGAAACCAACAGGACTGCGACCGCTCGAACTATCTTTAAAAAAACTCTCGCTGAATATTTCCAGAAACCAACAAGACTGCGACCGCAACTTACCTCTTTTCTTATTGGCATATCGCAGTGCTGTCCATGAGACGACCCGCTATTTCCCATCCCATGTGCTCTTTGGTCGTGTCATCTTCCTCTGCCTTGCGATCTGTTATTTGTTCTTCCTCCAGATGCGCCTTCATCGCCTGGGGAGTACATTCAAGATCTCTAGGTATGTTTTGAAGCGATGTAAAATTCCGGAAAAGAGCGAAATTGGCAACGGAGAAGATAAAGAACCGATATGACACGAGAGTTACAAGACATTGATTCAACGAAGAAGATAAGGTCCGGTTACGAAATCAATTCGACTGAAAGGACTTTCTCCTAAACTACAGTCACCTTCAGATGGTTCTTATGATCCTAAACAGTCCAAGCAACGTCGTATTTGGGATCCGGAAGTCATGAAATTTTAAGCCTGAACTCCTCCATTATGATAGGCTAGCCCCTTACTATGGACTTAGTATGTAGTCGCCATAATGTATATAATGTAAATAGTATACTAAGATCATGGTCCTATTTGTATATAAATTTATAAATTTATGTATTTTGATTGATTTAACATTTGATTTGTTTTATTTCATTTATAGAAATTATTGTTTTAGTATTAAATTGATTTTCTTGAAATTATATGTAAAATTGTAGGGTTTTTTTTTTTTTTTTTTTTGTTTTTTGATTTAGCATGAAATTCTAAAGAAACGAAGCTTTGCCGGAAAAGTAAGAGCACAGAGGCAAGTCTGTCTATTTAACATTGAGTAAATGGTTATCTCGCTAAACTGGCGAGATATCGCTAAGATGGGGACGGTTTTAAAGACTTACTTTTATTGCCAAATTTGGCAAGAAATGGCCAAAAGTCGTGAACCTTGTAGACCATTTTGCAACATTTTGGTCAGGTCATGTATATCTATAATTGGTACTGTGACTGAATAAATGTAATTAATCTACATATGTAACTGTAACCGTATCCGCTCTCATGTACCTTCAAGTAATTTAGAGAAGTGGACGGTATTAAACTTCGCGGTGGCCGGGGGAAAACTATGTAAGACTGGACAGAACATTAGCAAGAGTTGTTTAGTTCGGCGTGAGTTCGGAGTGTTGAGAGATCTTCGTAGGAACTTCTCCCTCTTACATGTACTTGGCATTGCCTTGTGTTTAACGTTCTTAGTGGTTTGAAGTTTACCTACTGATTGTGCTCTGTGATACTGAGAAGAGCTGTACGAGTACTTTTGTTGAAAGTTCTAGAACTCTAAACTGTCCCTTTTTGTAAAATAAATCTCATCACACTACAGTCGTTTTTGTGTGCATTCAATCTATTACGAACCAGTAAGAATGTCAGGACTGAGTGTTCTGTGCATGTTCTTTGCAAACATTTTGAAGTAACTCCTTCTAAACTACAGTCCTGCTCTGGAACAGTGAGCTGAAAAAATTAGCTTTGTTCTGGTGTAGATACTGTGCTGGAGAATAACTGCACGTGAAAGGGATTTAAAATCCTCTTTTATTAAATCACTATTACTTACACACTTCCCAACTCGGGAGGAATACAGAAAATAAAAGACCACACTTGGGCCTAACTTAACAATCAAATAAATTTAATACTAAAACTAAGATAGAAATCTAATTAAACTTTGCTCGCAGAGCAAATCGCGGAATTGGCCTCTAACTAAATGGTGCGTAGCAAGAAATACTAATACTAGTGCACTTCAATTTATTTCAGTATGCAATCACGTAGTAAGCACTATGGCTTATAATTTTAGTTGCTAGCTGGTCAGGCGAACGTCGAATAGAATGACAGCGATCTGAGATTAAAAGCTCTCTCACAATAAGAAGTTTTTACCTCTGGTTTAAATAGTCATTGGCTCCACTTCAAATTAGCATAAGCTGAAAACGCGCGCTTCTTCTGACGGGAAGTTGAAACAGAGAAAAGATAGAAAGATTTAAATTAAAATAAAACTTGGTTAGTTTAACTAAAACCTTACAAGGATACAAAAATTCTATATTTATTTTATAGAAAGTGCACGAAATTGAAATCTGCTTTATTGGATTTCGTAATTTTGAATTGTTATTATAAAAAACATGATGTAATACATATCATTGAATTAAAATATACTTTTTTAACCAGAAATTATTTATCTACGACTTAGATTAGTTCGTTTCAGCCAAGCATATTTTTAAGTCTTTCCACAACAAATTGAATTTCTGTAATAAATTTTAAAATGAAACATGTTACAGAAAAATAATACTTAATTGCACAAGAATGCTGTTGGAATGTCGCCCACCACTTACATTCACAAGATGTATGACATCTAATAACATTTCCGTTAAATTCTTGAAAACCGTCATGATGGTTGCCATTGGCGACAGTCAAATAATGTACCAAGTATCATGCTTCTGTGAATTACGATAATTCATCTGAAAAATGCATTTAATTTTTCTTAGCACAATTCACAATATTATGAACATACGGCCGTTTTAAAAATGTCATTAAAGTATGTTAATTTGTTGATTTTGTTGACTGTTCTTTTTTGTTATCACTACTACGGCCCGATTCTCTGACGACCGGAATAAGTCACTTCATGAAACTCGCTACGGTATGAACTGCAGGGAAATGAAAATGGAAGATTTAAAAAGTTGAGAATACATCCAACTTCTAAAGCTCTATTATACATAAAATTAGTAAAACAACAAACTTGAGTTTGGTGTAGATTTAGTGTAGTGTTTTGGTGTGGATTAACTCTATCTATTTCGAGGCCAAAACAGGTACAGATCCCTCTTCATCAGGAGCAAAGAAATTGCAACGAAGGAAAAGCCACAATCGCATTCTCTCTTAGAATCAGTTGCCGCACTTAGAATTCAGATGTCTTAACCGCACAGCCACTGGCGGTGCCAATTGCTGGAGGACGATTAAGAGAAGATTATATTAAATATGAACAAACTCTAGTTTCCATGTCCTATCCATGTACTTTTATTATAGAATATCGAGTTTCCTCGCATAGTTTTTCTCCTAGCAAGGTTCTGAAAATTTTCAAAATATTTGCATATTTCACTATTCCTCTATTGCACATAACTTTCCCTCTGAGGACTAGTTGATTGGTAAATTGTATTTCCTTGACTATTTTTATTTTTATTCAGTGTATTCAATTTGTATTTGCACTTTTGTATTACCATTCATCCCTTTTATTTTCCGTTGCATTTATTATTTGAAACATATTTTGTGCAGATTCTTTATTAAACTACACGGTCATAGCAGGTGTTCTCACACTTAAGAAACTTGCCAAAGATCACCTTTCTTCTATTATTTGCGTTCCAGACCAGTGTAGCCTTATGTACTGCTGATGTGTTTGATCTTTCGAAATTCGGGCCTTTTGTTCGTCTCGTTCTTCTGCCTTCATCCGATGTCCTTTTTGGGAATTGAGGACAAGATTAATTCATGTGAAATGGCCTTGGAGCTTTCAGTGCAATTGAGCGATCTCTAGTTCAGTTACTGCTAGATATTGTAATATTAATATTGCTATGTATTGTTATTTAAATTCATAAGTATCTTTTGAAGGAATAATGTTGTGACAGTTACGATAGTTTATCCGGAACTACTTTTAATTTGTTTTGTTCTCACCGCAACTGCGTTCTTCGGGAAAAAAAAAATACTCAAATAGTTTTTCTTTATTCGATTTTCTCATGATAAAATTTGTTAAAAAAAGAATGTGAGGAAATATGATAATATGAGCTCTTGTACTCGATTACTCGAAGGTACTCGAAGGTCAGAGATAAATACGAAATTCTTTCATTTAATCTGCTTTTTTCATCTACTACAGAGAGCATTCATTGTAGTACAGATAACAGTACACTTTTGATTTAACCCTCAGGCGTGGTTTTCAGTTCGGTGTTTAATGTATGTTAACTTTCAGAAGCACTTTTTTCTCAGAAAGTGCCGAGTGCAAAAGCACACGGCAGTCCTGTGCGGAAGCTTCGGAAAGGTTGAAATTAAAGAACAAAATAGACTTCATAACCTATCTTTTTGATAATAATGAAATTTAGTGAGAGATTTGGATGCATGGTTGGTAGAAATTTAAATTTCTAGATCTTCTTTTTAACATTCTGACACCAAACGCTTTCTTTCTTGACTTGTAACTGTCCCCGATTCTCTAAAAATTAAGTTAGAGAGCCCACGATTCTCTAACGAATACAGTAATGCTTTAAATTAAAATGACCAGTCAACGTATCTGTGCATTGTCCAATCTTTCTTTTTTCAGCCTTTCTTTTTAATCCCCAATGATTAGTGTCGAATAATATTTTGATGTGTTAAGATTTATATTCACTAATCGAGCTCACGGAAAGAAAATATTTCCTCTTTATCCATTTTTTTCTTCTCCGTTTCTTCTCTACGCCGTTGTAATTTTTATTAACCTAGATGATGCCACTGCAAATGCTGTAAATAATAAATGAAGTAGCAAAAAATAATAACTAAAGCAGGTAACTCATTCCTTAAAGCTCGTTCATCTCATAATATCTTAAAACAAATATCAAAATAGTTGGCAGAATGCAAATTATAAAATTAAATCATCATATTAAGGTTTATAACATCGTTCTGATTGTATCATTGGAAACTTTAAAAATTATTGAATATGAAAAGTAACATTTTATCTGTTTTCCGAAATAAAAGTTTTAAATTCTAGGACTGAATTTTAATTATTTTACAAATCGTTGTCATCCGTGGTTTCCACAAGTAATAATAAATTAAGCATTTTCATATTTTCTAGTGTCTTCAAATAATCAGTTAATATCTTTTTAAACAGTTCGTATAAATGTATCTCAACGAGTAACCGGATTTCAAAGAATAGCCATTCCCGAGCAGTTCCTGATATCTTCACCATCCGGATACTTTCACCAATTTATCCCTAAATAGAAGTAGTGTAGCGAATATGATAAAAACAGCAACACTTTAATACTCTGTAAACGCGAAGATTGCGTCCGCGACACGAACAGTTTTATTTCTTTCTCTTTTCTAATATACGATTACTGTCATTTAGATAAATACAGCATCCATCAAAAATTGAGCATGTTTCTGCTTTTGTCTGACAAAATGATTGTTTGTAAAGAGTTCATCATACTATGCAATCAACCGCAAACCTACTGAAAATGAAATAAATATAACGCAGTCTACAGATTTCTGTTGACAGAAGATGTTCAAAAACTTTCTCTTTGAGATGGTGGAGTTTGTTTTGAGAATGAGGAGTTTACATGTGAAACAGCTGTAAAAGCAAATATCTTCTTTGGATTGCATTCTGTTATTGTTCTTCCTCCTCAAAGTAAATGCAACGCTGAGCGATTTCTTTTAGTACCAGACGTACTGTCAATTTCAAATTTTATTTTTTACCCGTATCACTTTTGTGTCTGATTTACTTTTCAAAAATTATTAAAAAATTAAGAAGAAAAAATCGAACTGTATCCTTGTGGAAAAACGATGGCACCTAGAACCACCGAATTTTTAACACACGTAGCGCTTCGTTCCAACATGATCCCTTTGAAGTCAGAATTTTGAGTTTCGAATTTGTTTTAGATATATTTCATATTTTGCGCAAATTTAACGAATTATTTACAAATTCAAAGATATAGATGTTCAGAGATTAGCAACCCTGTTGGAAACAAAGCGTTTTTATTTCCAATACTCCAGATAATTGCCATTCGACAAATTAAGATAGTTATCTCAGTTTTAATTATCAAAGTCGGCTGTTTGAAAGCAACGTGTTGCCAGCGTCTCAAATAAGATACTATTATTATCTCCGCGCACCAGGGTCTTGCCATTCAGCAAAGCATAAAATAATTAACATACAAATTTAAATTTTCTGTATTTCTATTTATTGAAAGTAGTTTCCCATCAGAACATCGGCAGCTCGAAGCTCGAATTTTAATTTCGAAAAGTTTTTTTTATTTGGTTAATATTTTATATTAATTTAATGAATTTTTGTTTAACAAACTTGACAAAAGCGAGAATTGGCAGCGCTGCTTGAAATGTAATATTTTTATCTCCGTCGCGCCAAATTTGCTATTCAGCAAAATGTAAGATCTTTTAATTTTAATCAACTAATTTGGCTATTAGAACGCAATGCGCTGAAACAGAATACTTATTATCTCTACTCGCCAGCATGTTATCCTTCAGTAAAACGTTAAGATAATAAGTTTTCAAATTTAATCTTTCTTTTACTGAGTAGCAAACCAAATGATTGAAAAGCAATAAACGCAACTTTTTTTCTACGTTTTAATCTGATTTACTAAAACAGAAGTGCATTTAAATCACAAGATGTCTAATTACTAACGTTAAATAATTTTATGAAATGAAACTAACTGGGCTTACTAAAATTACTACACAATTTTTTCTTCTTATAGACGGTTGGCCGTTCGAGCGGCTAGTTTTCAAGAAAATAATATAACAAATTTAAAATAAATACATAACAACCTCAATACACTGTCGGAAAATCTAAAGATGTGCTGCTTTTAAATGTTTTGTGAGTTTGCTCTTGAGTTGTGTGGGGCGTAAATGTAAAGAAACTGCTTAAAAAATGCTAAAATGATAAAAACAAATGTGGTAAGTAATCTCCGATGCTCAACGAGACCATAAAAAGATCAATAAATTTCCCAGTGCGCTGTTAAGATCTGAATCCTTTCAGAATTTTAGTCCAAACAGGAAATTTGCTCAGAAGGACTATTCATTTCGTTTGGCATTTTGCGTCGATTCACTACAAGCGTTGTTTCATTTTTCAAATTGTTGCAACCCAATATGATCGCCCTGTATTATATTTAAAGAAATTAAATAATGAAGAATCTGCATAGATGTATGTATGTTCCTCGCATTGTGATAAAACAACGGTACCTAGAGCCATCCAATTTTTAATAACGTAATCCTCCTTCGAATATGGGCATCTGGAAGCCCAAATTTGGAATTTGTTTTATTATCGATTTCATATTTTGTAAACTTTTACCGAATTTTTGATTAACAAATTCAAGGATTTTGAAACGAGCAATGGCAACGTTGTACAGGAAAAACATTTTTATCTGCAGCGCGCGAGAGTGTGTATCGGAAATTCTAAAGATACGCTCATTTTAAAATTATTTTGCGGTATTGCTCTTGAAGAGAATTTTATGGTTTAAGTGCGAAGAGCCTGATATTTAATAAATAAGATAACATACAAAATGTTAAAAAATCGCGCCTTTGGACGTAATGTAAAATCTGAAATCTTTCAGATTTTTTTTCTTTCTTTTTTAAATTTATTTTTATATTTATTTTTATCTTCGTAATGAGCTCATTGTCTTTGCATTTGGCACTATTCCAAAAATATATTTAATGCTTATAAATGAAATATATTATTCTTACTCATGTTTCTGCTTAAATACCAAATGGGAAATTTTTTTTATTATCTCAAAATATATTTTTTAAGGAAGTCTGTTCAGAGCTTCAAGAAAAGTATCGCTACCGGTTAATCAATTTTAGCCAAAATCTAATATATTCCTATTGATATAAAAATCTTAAATACTAAAACTGAAAAGCTTTGGATTATACACTAGTACCGGTTTTCAATAAAAACGGTTATAGGATTCAAGAAAATTACATATACTTGGACAAAAACGTAGGATTACATACATACATCTACAAAAATAAATGATTACATACATATATACAAAGTACAAAAACATAGGCTTCGAGTAAAGTACCTTTAACAAAATCTAATCATTTCCTTATATGAATGTAGAAAGCTTAAATACGGAAAATGAGCATTTTTGGAAATTTCATATAAGAGTTATCTTGGACGAAAACGTCATTACACATAGACCAACCTACATCACTGTTAAAATAGTAAAAACGAGTTTTGGGGACTTTAAGTCTTACCTTTTTCACTGAAAACTCAGTATTGAATTTTTTACCCGAAAATATTACTTCCTTTACCTGTGTACGCCCTTCACCTATGTGTATATCCTTTACTTGCGTGGTGTAATACCTATGTGTATATGTTGGCAGGGGATAAGAGAAAAAAATTATCAACAAATTTTTTTTAAGACTCATCGCATTTTTTGGTACAAGGGAATTATTTCTAATTTTACATGAGACATCAAATCATAAACAGAAAGGCCGTGTTCTATTTTATACAAAGCCAGTATCATGAACAACGTTTTTAGCATCATGCTTCTTCTTTCCTGTTTTCCTAAATCGCAAAATTGAAATTTTCAGAAGCATTTACATACGTGATACAAATCCTCACTCAGGCATCGTGATAATGCAGTACTTAATTCATTAACTGTTTATTTAAGAAGTATTAGTTACTATATGCACAAGTAGCCAAATTTGTATGCTGACATAGAGCTCCAAATAGATAAATCAGATAGTTTAGAAACTATAGACTAGACAACAATTAATTAATTTGCGAAATCTTCCTTTTATTGGGTTATTTTTAGCTACATGAAAAAAAAAAAAAACTTCGTTTTCAAGCAACTATTTTTTTCTTTTCTTTTCACAAAATAATTCCCCCCCCCACAAAATAATACATTTTTTTTAATTTATGCTTTTGCTACAAAACATATAAATTATTCATTGTAGAGAAGCGAAACTTCATTTCTTCTTTAAAGGATATTACATTTACTTCATGAAACAGCATATGTGAAATTGATCGCTTGGAAGGTATTTCAGAAATTATTTTAGATCTAAGTGCTTGGATAATTTTGAAATATGTAAAGTACTAACCACTTCCAGGAGGTAGCTTCCTAAAATAGTTGTCATAAAAAGATTCAGATTTTAACGCTGCACTAGAGGATTTTTTAAGTTTTTTTTATTCTCTTGCTGCGCATCACAGGTTACCAATCTACTCTTGGACTCACTCCCGCTAACACTCTCTTCTTAGCCTTACTATCGAGTGTCACTTTCTTCGCACTTGCAACATAAAATTGAAGACACAATTCCCAAAATATTTAAAAACAGCACATATTTAGAATTTCAGGTACATTGTTAATTAGTTCAGATAGATTCAAAAATGCATGGGTTGCCATGCATTTTTTTTTAATATTCGCCATATTATCTCTTTTGCCGTTCGAAACACGAGCCGCTTAAAAGAATTCCCATAAAAGAGAGAAATTATATAATGATTTTTATGAGTGCAGCTAGCGTCATTTCATAAAAATATTTAATATTTTTGATTACGTATCTCATAATTTAAATGCATTTTCATTTAAATCAATCAGATTAAAAACGGGAAAATCAATTTTAAGAATTGTGTTTATTGTTTTTCAATCACTTGCTTTGCTACTCAGAACGGAAAGATTAAATTTGAAAGTTAAATATTTTATGCTTTCCTGAGTGGCAACACGCTGGTGGGTGGAGGTGATAAGTATCCTATTTGAGGCAGTAGCAAGCTAAGAAGAGAGTATTAGCTTTCAAACAGAGAATTCGTGGATTAAAATTAAAAGATAAATATCTTATATGCTGCCGAATGGCAACAGTCTTTCTTGAGATAAACATTTATTATTTCGAATAATGTTGCCATTTCTTGCTTTCAAATCGCTGGATATGCTAAACAACAATTCGTTAATTTTGTTCAAAATTCGGGCTTCGAAGTGCCGCCGTTTTTCTAGAATGTGAGGAACATACATACATCCAGACAAATTCTTCATTATTTATTTTTTTAAAGTAATACATGAAAGTAACACATGGCGGAAACTATTTGGAAAGTCATTCGGACACAAAAGTAATACGAAGGAAAGGTTAGTTTCAAGACTAATAGCACCTGTGGTTGTTAATAAATAAATAAATTCGAAGGAAAAATTAATAACAAACTTATTAAACTCAATATCTTAATCCTGTCATTGTTAGCTCGTAGCATGTTCTTAACTGATAGATCTAATTCCTTACTCTTTCACATAAAAATGACGAATTTTCTTGTCTCGCTACTCCGAAAATTTAATAATGATGCCGGCACCTTTACGCAAGTCAGCAACTATTCACTTTAAGTCTTTACATGAGCGTCCCGGCACTCTGATGAAGGCTGCTTTCATCATAGTATAAATTGAAATTTCATAAAGTCTTGGCGATCAACGGTGGACTCACAGAAATGTGGCAATACCTTTATACAAGTCGGTGGCACTGATCAGTAAAGCTTTATCCTTCTCTACCTCCAGCCAATATAAACTGCGCTTTCTCTAGACTGCATGTTGGTGTTCTCTAGGATTAAGTTGCAGTTAATCTAGCTGGTTTTTAAACTGTCTTTCGTCTGTTTCTAATTAATCTAACTGTCTGTCTAAACGAATATATATTACATGAATTAAAGACAGGGTGGGAAGTTTTTAACTTCAGCTAAGTCTTTAACAAAATTTTAAAATATATATCACAGTTTTACTTGCAAACATATCAAATAAAATACCGTATTCAATAGTCTATTATTCCCTCTATCTTTTTAGTCCTAGGTTTCCAAAATTAAAAGAAATATTTGCATAATTTTTCTCTTTCATCTATTGTACCTAGTTTTTCCCTTTTAAGGCTAGATTATTGGTGAACTGTATGCACTGATTATTTTTATTTTTATTCAGGATATTCAGTTTGTATTCACATTTTAGTGTTAGCATTTCATTCACTTTATTTTCCTTGCATTTATTATTTGTTCGGATTCTTCGTGAGTCTGAACGGACGTGACAGGTGTTCTCACACTTACGAAACTTTCCAAACATGTGATTTCACCTTACTTCTATTATTTATATTCCAACTCATGGCAGCCTTACCTGCTGCTCATGTGTTCGATCTTTCAAAAACCATGTGTTTTATTCGCTCTCCTTCTACTTCGTTCCTCTGATATCCCTCTTGGGAACTGCGATCAAGACTCCTTCACGTGAGGTGCTACTGGTGCTATAAGGTAATTCAGCGGAACGTGCCCTTCTCAATTACCGTCAGATATTATGATGTTGATATTACTATGTATTCTTTTTGAAATGTAGATTTATTTTAAAGGAATAACGTTGTGATATTTACAATTTTACATTTTCATACAATACTATTTTACATTTGCTGTGCTTTTACTCTAACTGCGTTCTTCGGAAACTATATTACTGACATAATTCTCCCCTCTTTATCTTTAAGTGATAAAATTAGTTAAAAAAGGAGGGAAATGCGCGAGGAAATACGATTATATCGGTACAATTAACTTTTTTTTCGACTAGTTTTCAAAATTGTGGCTGACGAAATGGCACAAATTCTGGTGTTGAAAAGGAACTTGATGACAAAACAATAAGATTTTCTTGAGGTACATATGGAATTGTTGAAGAAATCTCAATGGTACATTTAGTTGTACTGCTACATTTTTCCGGAGGTCAGTATGAAAGTGAAGAATGGAATGCAACAAATATTCAACAAACATGAAGTTCTTGACCTCATTCAAGTTATTCTCATATACAAGTTTCTGCTACGAAGTAAGGGGCTTAAATGTTTCATCGTCATTTTTTTTTCCTTTCGCAAAATAAAAACATTTTTTGACAGCTATAAAATGGTGTTATGAAAACAGTGTAGCTTACTTCCTCGCCTATCCCCCTTTATTTAATTAAATGTATCATTCGAAAATCGAGCAAAAAATTATGCTATTAATTTAATTTCCGAAGAACGCGGTCACAGTAAACACATAACAAATAAAAAATAGTCATGGTAAAGCAGTGGCAACTATCACAACATTATTTCTTCAGGAGAAACCTGCATTCTAGTAAGAATATACAGTAATATTAACATTACAATATATGACAGATAATGAGGTGATATTTGTGAATATCTGATGCTAATTGGGTCGGATACTTCATAAAGCCCTGAGGGCACCTCACATGAATGGGCCTTAATAGCAGTTATCAAGAGGGACATCGGACGAACGAAGGAGAAGTGGGCCAAACAAAAGACCCATATTTCGAAAGATCGAACACATCAGAAGCAACTAACGCTACAGTGAATTGGAAAGTAAATAACAGAAGTAAGGTGAAGTCACATGTTTTGAATGTTCCTTAAGCGAGCGAATACCTTCCACGTCCGGCTTAGCTTAGCAAAAAATCTGCACAAAATACGTTTCAAATAATAATTGCGAGGGAATTCAAAATGGTAATACAAAAATGTAAACACAGATTGGATACACTGAATAAAAATATAATCAAGGGACTACAGTTTACTAAGAAAACTAGCCCTGAAAAAGAAAAATTACGTACAACAGAAAAAAAGAGAAAATTCTACGAATGTTTTTAAAATGTTTAAAATGTTTTAAGATGCTAGGGTGGAAAATATGCTAGGAAATATGGTAGACAACCAGATGCACTTTAAAAAAAATCGGAGCTTTGAAACAAATTCACTGTCCTTCCCTGGAGGAAATGGTATCTCAAGCCATAAGCATAGTTAACCAAAGAACAGCAATGCATAATCTAAAACCGCGAATCTAAACTGTGTCACAGCACAACGAAATTATATACAAAGTTATTTGCGTTAAAATGAAAAATTATTTGTTTTTGATATAAAGAGCTGGCTTGAAATTGAAAATACACTACAATTTCCGAGACCGATTTCAGGTGCTTTTCTTATGAATAAATGCACATTAATGATCTTCACCTTTATAAAATATAAGTCTATAAAGGTGATGTTTGTGAAGTTGATCCTAACTTTTACCATATGCTGGCATTGGATAACTCTTATTCCTTGAAACAACTCAAGATTTTGATACAATTTCGCAATAAGACATAAGAAACACGGACGATTTCTGAAGTGCAATCTGAAATATAATATGCAATCTGAAAATAAAATAGGAAAGAAAGGAATCTGCATTGAAATTTTCAATGTAAGAAAAATCTGCGAGAATCAAATAATTTATTTTAAAGTTTCATTCTAAAACTTGTATACAAACATACAGTCAAGCTTTAAAACTCTAGGAAATCATTGCATGGCCCTGTTGAAATCAATGATGAGTGACAAATGTTAAATTTCACTTTCTTGGCTTATTTTCTCACGACAAAACTTTCTGTATAAAATGAAAATTATAAAAGCAGTAATAGCAAGCCATAGTAAAATTATCTGAGTCGTTCCATCTGCAACGCCTTTGGACCTCAAGAGGTCACCCATGGAACATCGCAACAAAAAGCAAAAATCCACTTGGGTTAATCTATTTCTCACAACATCTTTATTTTTCTTTTCACGTGATGTAGACGTTGTGAAACATATGGGTGCCCGGGCATATTGTCTTACCCTAAATCAAATACAGTTAAAAAATTTAAAATCATTGACAAAAATAACTTAACCCAAGATCTAAATAATAATGTAGAGATTAAAAACAAAGTCCCCCCACATGTGTTAAAAATTTGAGAAAGGCAGCTGTCGAACTGGTGGATTGTCCTTTAGAAAGAAAAATTAATTGTCTTTCCGGAAGGAAAGTTAAATTTCTTTAGGAAGGAAAGTGGTCTTTTTGGAAGGAAGACTGACAAAGGAATCATGGTGCCACAGAAAAGCAGTAAATAACAATCAACCAAGTTCATACATATATTAAATAATTAAATAAGTGTTTAAGATGCCTTTTAATGCTATTTGCATAATTAAAGTTATAATTAGAAATTTTTATGACGTGATAATTAATGAACCTCTAGCACTTTTGAAACCTTTTGGCCAAATGATAAGAGTATGTCTTTAACTGGACTTCTTACTCAAGTTCTTTGTTAACTTAAGTAAGAAGTAAGTTTAAGTTTCTTAAGTAAGAAACTTAAGTAAGTTTCTTAACTTAAGCTCTTTGTGAACGATATTATTTCTAATGTAGCATAGTGGACATCTTCAGACGTTACATCTGACGAAGTAAACTGTTGGTTTTCTTTTTCCAATGAACATAATGTGGGGAAATCAGATAAGAACCTAGTAAATCTGAAAGCAATTACTTTCCCTCCGTTTGGTAGGCAACATTGGAGCTAAATAAGGATTACAATGGAATATATGTAGAAAGCATTGCAAATATTTCACTGTATGCAAGACGTGCATCCCATTGTTGGTATTCATTCTCAGTGTAATTCTTACTGCAACTACATGTTTGTGATATCTATCTTCTTAAGGAGTGTCTAGGTGGCATTTTTTATCATCTTGATTGATAGTCTTTAACAGTTTCGATAGAATTTTAATTAAATCTCTAGTTTTTAAGACTCACCGTGAGAGTGTTGAGTGAGTTGTTGGAAAATGTTGACGGAAATTGTCTGTTTAACTAACTCAGACTTCATACCATGTTATTGTTACATTATTTATAGCTACTCGCTGAAACGTTTACTGGTCCAAAAGAGAATACGCCTTAAATTTATCATTTGTTTGATTGTACCGCACTAAAGGAATGGGAATATATAAAATTTCTATAAAATTTCCTGTGATCGTTGATTTAAGAGGCACTTTCTATGTTGTAAGCATTGAATCCTTAGCAACTGCAAGTTTCTCTTCCCCCTTAGCAGCAAACAAAATCTGTGCACTTTATAGGAAGCATTAATGTCTTGATGTAGCATTGCAATGATATGCCAGAATATCTATCTTCTTTAAAATTTTAATCTGGTTAATAAACTAATCTCAGTGTTCTACAAATCAAATGTTTTTAAAACCTTAATTTAACTTTGCTCTTTCTGTGTTTTTCAGGTAGAGATCTGGATTCAAATCATGATGGTGCCCGAGATGAGGAGTTGCCGTTATCAAAAATCTCCGCCGTCTACATCGACTCCGCCTTATGTGACCAGCACAACTCCGCAAGGACCTTTCGGACTATCCTTTGGTCCACCAGAATATTACAGGACACCTTCAGATTTTCCTCACCCATACAGTTCGAGATATTATAGTACCAACGAATCAGCAGAAGCGTCATATCATTTGAAACGTTCATTATCCCAACATTATGGAATAAACAACGTTCCTCAAGGAGACAGCATAAATGGAAATTATAACTGCTACGAAAAGAAGATAATAGAAACAACGCAGAGGTGTCAGTCGGCAGAAATATCAACATCAACGGAAGATAACAGGTAAGAAAGTTTTTACATGTTTAAAAATAAGAAAACTTATTCAGAAAGCTTTGCGCCGAAAACGAAATACAGGACAAGAATAAGCAAGCGGAACACCAGAACGTTACCATACATAGTGATATAAATTGTGCCCCGCGATGCTCTTCATTCACCGAAGAATCCTCTAGGCCCCCAATGCTATCTTCCAAAATGTTTCTATCCAGTTATTATTTTTAAGGGAACGTATAGACTTTGGTGAAGACAGGAGATTTGTTTCGCAACAATTATTGCTCATAAATATCTCCTTTCCGCTCTTATTTCTTAATACTGTTGATTTTAGGAAGACATTTTGGAATGTTTATATTACAAATAACGTATGAAAGCCGACATTCTGCAGAATACTTAGGGATTTTACAGAATGCCGAAACCCGGCCGGCTATGTATGAAACGACTAACAATTCAGACGTTTCCTAGGCATTCGATAGAATGTCAAATGACAAACCTGCAAAGCATGAAGTACATCTCCGATTCGTTTCAAAAATCACGTGCAAGGCACATGACTTTTAATGCTGGCCTCAGGCTCAGAATTTATCACTGGCATATTACACGTCGTTTAAAAGAGTCAAATTAAGCGATATATATATACACGAATTTGTTCAACAAAAGATTAGGTCTGCATTGTGCTGCATAAAAATGGAAGAGCAATATGTGGTGTCGGAGAAGGAATCACCGCCGATAGACATGCAACCACGATTCTACGATAAATTTTCCAAAGTTCGAGATAATGCTGTCAAACACGGTTTGTTCTTAACCGAAACTACTTACCAGAAGTTAATAAATGATGTAAAAAACCCCAAAATGGCTACTAAGAAGGAACCCTGACTATCTGGAATATTGTTGATTTTAAGAATAAATTTTGCAGCAGCAAACAGAGTGAATCACTATGATGTGACATTTGTGGAAAACAAAAGTAAGTTCATTTGTCCTGTTAATGAAGGCGTCAGTGCTATACAGTACTACATCACAGACTATGAATTATTATTTTATGAAGTTTATTTGACTGTAGGACACGAAGGACGTGATACAACGTTGACAGAACTTTGAACTAAATACAGAAGCGTTACATAATATGATATTGAACTACATTCTCCTTTTGTGAGCCTTGCCAAAACGTTTTCATATTTTACGCAAATAGCATTTTGCCATTCGACATAATGCCTAGGTATTGTGTATAATGCCTATGAAAAGTATATAATATTTCTCTTATTTCATACATTGCCTAAGATCGCCAAGCATTCTATTAAATACCTAGGTATTCCATAGAATGATATATATTGCCAGTAGCATTTATAAAATATATTAGAAACGAGTTCTTTCGTAGTTGGTCTAACATTGCGTCAATGGGAGTATTAACTTACGTGAAAATGAGTTCTTCGGGAAAAACCTACGCGAGACACAGCTAAAAGCGAAACATTTTCATCGCATTTGCAATATTTCCCGCGAACCTAGCCAGGAAATTGGTTCGAGCGAAACTCTTTTGGCTAGGAACCCTCCAATGGTAGTAGAAGGAGAAGCTTGTTTCTTGGAATAAGCTTCTTTTAGAGTAACGATTCGGCAGATGTGATAACTCCTAAATGTTTTGGTTTTAAACGCTTCTAGCTTTGATAGAAGGCTTGTTTTAATGGCAGGCGCTAGCTATTTTCAGACTTTCGCCGCTGCTAAGATCAGAAGTGGTGGTCATTTCATTATGGAGGCATCTAACAGATGGCCACTGTTACCTTCTATGAGGGGACAGACAATTTACACCCGTGCTTTCTCTGGGATTCGAACCCGGGTTATTGAGTATTGCAGTCGGCTCTCCTAACTGCTATATAGTCTGGGCGGCCCGAAGAAAGACACAGCGGTGGCACTCCCTAGAGCACGCATGATGCAGGGCTTAGAAAGTGGTGAGAAAAGAATATATATATATATATATATGTTTTAACAGTAGGGAAAAGCGATAGTGGAAAGACCATGAATCTGTTCCTTCTTCCTTTCCCTTTATAGTTCTTCTCTTCGTAGTGATAGCCAGACAACAACGCCGTATATCTTCAACAGGAGGTTTTCTTTGTTCTAGTTTGACCGGGCTTGTGAAATATCATCCATTAGGACTTTTTTCTGAATTTTTTAGTTTTTGTGTTACGTAAGTGGTTGAAGACTGCTAATGTCTTTGGTGTTATTTTTGCATTGTTTCCTTGCCTTGCCGTAGATGGTGAACGTGTCGACGTCTAAGGATGCTAAACCTGTATTTGCTATTGATGCGATATGATAAAGTTGAAAGGGAGAATCTAGAAATCCGTCATCAAACCAGAGATCCTGCATACATCATCTCATATGATACTTTTCTGTTGTTATGGATGACTGTGCTCCTTATAATGTAGATAGTTTATATAATAGTGAAAAAGATTTCCTGGTATGTTCATCTGCCAGACAAGCTTAAAGTACAGCACACTACCAGTGGGAGTTAAATGCTTTTTTTGAATCAAAACACAGCTGAGCGAAATGAAGATTTTTCTACCGTATTTCTCGCATATTTTCCCGCGTAGCTTTCTACCAATAAGATCTGAAAATTGTTAAAATATAGTATCCTTTTCCTCTTCCTCTGTTGCACATAGTTTTTTCTCTGAGGGCTAGTTTATCGGCAAATTGTATTCCTTTGATTATTTTTAATTTTAGTCAACGTATTCAATTTGTATTTTACCTCTTTGGATTAACATTTCATCCCTTTTATGTCCCCTTGCATTTATTATTTCAAACGTATATTGTGCAGATATTTCCTTAAGCTCTCCTGGTGTGGCAGATGTTCTCGCATTTAAAAAATATTTCAAACGTATGATTTTTACCTTACTTCTGTCATTTACGTTCCAGTTCATTGTAGCCTTATGTACTGCTGATGTGTTCGATGTTTCCAAATCCGGTGTCTTTTGTTCGCTCCGCTTCTTCTTCGTTCCTCCGATGTCGTTAATATTGTTATGTATTCTTATTGAAAAGTAGGCTTCTTTTAAGAAATAATATTATGGTAGTTACCAGTAATTTATCCATGATTCCTTTTTATTCGTTATTTCCTAACTGTAACTGCTTTCTTGTAAAATTAAATTATTTGCATAATTTTCCTATCTCAATTTTCGAACAGTAAAATTAGTTAAAAAAGGGGTCAGAACGAGAATTTATTGTATTATGTTGTCCTCAAGATTTCTTCTACAGCATGAATTAAAGAAGTAGTTCTTTTCACGTTTTTACATCGAAATTTCCCTTCTACTTCGAATAAATAGGCATTAGTTAACTGACTTAGTAAATAGATATTAGAATATTAGTAAAAATGTTTAATGTGTTATGTATTATATAAAGGATTGTGCACTATTTATGTAACTGATACTCTTAATGCTGGAAATAGAAAACTGTAATGCAGTAATAGCAAAATAAAAAGATAAATGCATAATATGGGTAGCTGTAAAAACAAATTAATAAATAAATCTCACTTAAAAGTCGAGTATAATTTGATTTATTTTCAGTATAAGAATAACAAGTTTGAGTATTAAAAAAATTACTCAGTAATATACTGTAACATAACTAGAAGGAGGAGACGCAATTTATAAAACGGCCTTGAATAATTTACGCTATCTTTGGATTTATTAAAAAAGTAGTATTTGCAAAACATAATAAAAGCGTACTGTTCTTTGATACTAGTATCAAGTTTACATTTATAAAGCCGTCTGTCTTTGGATTTTTATAAGTTAACCAAAACTGAATACAAGGTAATTTTTCACGGAGACAGCTGCTAATAAGATTAGAAAAGATCGTTCCACAAAGTTTCTCGTGTTTGTTTTCTCTATATATAATAGAGATATCCAATTTAGAGATGCGTCACGATAGGAGAAATATTTATGGGAAGTAAACTCCTTATTCCCCTACCACTAAAGTGTTCTTAGCCTAAACAGTTCTACTAAAACTGATGTGCCGGCTAGCTACGCAGAACATGCGATTTCGGCAGAAATTTTTCGCTTGCAGCTGTGTCTCGTGTAGCTTTTCTCCGAAGAACTAGTTAGAAGTCAACCATTCCGATATCACGAAAGCGAAAATGCCCCTTTTGGCACGGGATAGCTTTCATGTCTGACAACTGCTTAACGTAAATGCCAGACAGCCTTTTTTAGGATGTCTTTATAAAGGTGTCTATTTCTGAAGTAGACAGACTTACCATTCGAGTGTCTTAAGCCACTGCAAAATCAAGTTATCAACCCATCCATGAAGGCAATAAAAATATTTAAAAAAATATTAAAAGGCATTTTATTTGATCCCCAATTATCACTTCGGATTATGTCTCCTTAATATTCAGCGGTTTGAAAAAATTTTCACACTTGAAAACGCGAAGTAATTGGACATTTTCTTAAGATTTATTGCAATTCCCTCTTTCGGGGAAGGTCCAAAAAAATGGGATTAAATATTTCAAATTTTTTATCAAGTGCATAACATTGTTAAACATTTCCAAGACTACTTTGAAAATGCTTAACAGTTTTAATTATTTTAATTTCAAAGCAATGTATACTAAGTAAACCAAAATAAATCTTTTAATAAATTCTTCAAAAAGACATACAGATTTTCCTCATTTACAGAATTAAAACGCTCACGCACAGAAACTATAACTCCATCGAATCCAAATCTGCCATTTTTACTTTCTTGTCCGAATTAAAAAGAAAGTATTGCAATAGCGAAAAATTTCGGGCATCATATTTCAACAAAAATATTTGTTTTGACCGCTATTGAATGCAACTTAACGATGCTTTTCACTGACGTTCGTACGTAAGAACAGAATAAAGGATTTCCCCCCCCCCAAGAAAAAGATTATAAAACTGATTTAAAATGGATTCTGAAGAGATTTTTCGTGGCGTCTGTGCGTTCGTACGTACGTATGTATGTATGTATTTCGCATAACTCAAAAACGAGTAGCCTCAGAACGTTCAAATTTTGTATATAGAACTGCTATAACATGTAGATATGCACCTTCTATTTTGATTGCAATCGGCCGCACCAAACGTATATCAATTTATGTATACATATATCCACTCTGTTACTCGGCTCAGTGAGCTCAGGTTTTTTTATTCTTATATGTTGGTAAATTGTGCATTTTTTCCTTAAAAAATGATTGAATTATGCTGTCCTTATCCTTCGGTTAAGGATTTTATGCCTTTAGTAAATCTGCTTGCAAGATTTGTAGAATTATCAACAATTTAAAAGTTGTTTAAGTGAGGCTAAGCCTAATCATTTTTCACATGGCAGGCATATTTGTTTATATTTGAAACATAGGAGAATATTGGATTTGTTGCCAATCTAGAGAAACTAAGCTTCACAATAACAAAGATAACGCCTTCTTTTATTATTGCGAATTAAATCATGCTTAATCCATTCTGGAATTTATTCGAGGAAATAAGTGTTTAAGATTTACTTCGCAATTTTTGATATCGATATTTTGAGTTTTAATGTATTTTTGACTTGTCGGGAAGCGAGAACTGAACTGAATGAGAAATACTGATCGTCTGTGAAAAATCGTTTCTTTTTTTTCTTTTATTTGTTTGTTTAATTTCTTTTACACATAGTTTTAGATTTATTATAGTCTTTGAATAGGACATGTGGCAACCATTAATTAATTCTCCAGATGATATACATAATTTGTGTGCATTCCGATGAGTTATAAAATGAATGGGATTTAACGCTGTTAAGTGAACCTAGCGCCTGAGTGTCGCTGTGGTGAACAAATTATAGTGAATTTTAAAGAGTGTATTTATTCTATTGTGGTTTATGCGCTATCGATAAAGTATATTTTATTCAATACAGTAAGTTTAAATGAAATGCAAAATGCGTATTATTTAATATTCCGTACAAGAAAGTCATGCGGTGTATACATCAGAGTTTTTGCCCTTGCTTTAATAGCGTTATGATCTTTAATAGTTTCTTCTAATTATTTAAATATATATTACTTCTCTCGCTGATTTATCTACTTCCACATTTACTTAAGATGATGAGAAAAATTAAAATCATCAGTATATAATAAATACACAAAAAACAATCAATTTTTAAAAGTATTAAAGTTTGTTAATGTCGATTTTAATTAGATCCATTTAAATTTCATTAGAATATAAGCATTTACGAGGTCACTCTGATATTTGTAAGGTACAGCTAAATGGCCCATGCTAAACTTACTAAATCTCAGGTGCATTCAAAGTAGTATCCATCGGAATCAATACAATTCTGTAGGCGAATTTTCTAAAGATTAAATGCTACTAGTTCTCCATTTCTTATAACCTATGAAAAATATGCTTTTATACAGAAAGTGTTTACACATTTTTAGAATGATTTCGGGGCCATTTAGTTTAACGTTTAAAATGTAAAGAGTAGTTTTTAAATGTTCGAACAGATAGCTTTCTTTTCTAGACTATACGTCTGCAACGGGATTTCCATGATAGAAGGGCTTTTCTTAAAATTTGCGGGGATAATAATAATTTTCTTTGCTCTTCCAATAATCTCCCTAGTCCACCTATCGTGGTTTGCTGTTAGAAAAATCTCTTTCCAAGATACCAAAGGTATAATAGTCCATGAGTGAAATATCAGGGAACATCGCTGGAATACGTTGAAAATGTGTATTCACTATACTGTAGCAGTCTTCATTTTTTCAAGGGAATCCAGCGGTACACTTCAGTGCATGACTTGCTGTTTTGCTTTGATGAAGTTTCACGCTTTGAAAGTCACTGGGATAAAGAAATGGAATTTCTTCTGTAAATATCGGCCGTACAACTTTTTCTTGAGAATAAAGTTGGATTGATTTTAATGTTTTTTTTTCAAATCCTTTTATTTTTAATTTTCCATATAAGAGAATCCTGCGACAATCATAAACGGAAACTTTCTGTGTATTAAGGGAACCAGATTTATGCATTTCTTTGCCTTCATTTTTGATAACAGATATACCTTTTTTTGTTGCAGTCATTTAAGCAAACCAGTATTTCATCGAGGGTCAAAATGCAATTCTATTTATCTCTATCTATATTTTTAGTTTTTATGCAAGGTTCTACAAGTTGTTCTCACTTGAGCCACATGCCTCGGCAAAAGCTGGTGAACATTACGGTTTCTTAGCATTTTTTAGTTGTAAATTTTAGTTTATTATTTTATTTATTGTTGGTACTGACGTATTTAAAGACTTTGCAATTGATATCTGCGTCGGAGAATTCCCTCTTGTTACCAAACATTTTTAAGTTTAGAAACATTAGAAACAACAGGTACGTTTTTAGGATAATCGTTTAGAATCTTTTTTCCATGTAAAATAATGACCGACGATTTTCCTTTTTCCCATTGATAATGTTGCTTATTTTACACCTAAAATTTTGATACCATCCATTTCACAGCCGTTTTAATAATGGAAAAGAAATTTTTCTGCCCGAAAAGCTCAAAACCTCAGTTTGACCTCAATCCACAATTCGTTTACATGCAACGTATTGAAAGAAGAATGAGCAGACGATATTTTTTTATTTCAATTCCTAAACTATTCTCAGAAATTTTTATCCTAAAACATTTAACTTTTTTAATTCTTTATTGGAATCTTTCTAAAAATATGTAAACACCCTCTGTAGCTTCCTAAATCTCATCTATTGAAACCACTGCCCCATAAATTTTGTTTTAGATTAAAAAGTAACTATAGGTCACACATAGGTAGATCGGGAGAACAAAGTGAATGTTCTGTCATTTCACTCTGTTCACCTGATCTTGCTATGTGATTTGTTCAAGAAACTCAACCGCCAGTCCTGTTGAATGACAAAATGACTTATGATGAATCGTAAATTCCCTAATATTCACTTCTTAAAAACTTTCTTGGTGGAAATTATACTTAGTAGTTCAATAATTAATAACAGCTGTCTTCTGTCCCCCTAACCTGACGGCTTTGAGTTCTGTACTTCTGAAGAAAACGGCGTACATTACTTTTTTCATTGCTTATTGTCTTTTCACGCCTGTTGATTGGGGTCACCGTCAAGGATCCACACTTTACTTTCTTGATGTGTTGGAACATCAAGAACCGCTGTGTAGGTTTCCTCAGCAGTTATGATTTTAGAAATAATGCTGTGTCCACCATCATTCAGTAATTTTTAGAGTTTCTTTATTGACTAGACACACTTTGTTTTTTCAGTATTCTGTTAATGTATGGGGGATCCAACGAAAAACTAACTTTCCATCTGCACCTCTTCATGAATCATTTTGTATGTAGCTGCTAATTCAATAACTAGTTCCTTCTGTATCATTAGTTAAGTATGGTGATTACCATTAATTAGCATTTTCTGCATGGCCGAAACATTTCCTGCGATTCTAGCTGTCAAATGACTCCTTACGCGAGAATTTCGACCAAAACCATCCAGGAGAAAATTTCAAACTCCGTGAAATTCTGTAAACCATCTAAATGAATTAGCAGGAGATGGAGCTTCATTTCTATGTACTAACTGTAACTGTAGATGCATACTTCTTTATTTGTCCTGCTCACCAGCGGCCAAGCTGTAAAATTGCTGAAAACTGGTAGTTCCACCCTGGGTTCAAATCCAGCGAACGGGACTTTACTGGACATCGTAATTGCCAAAAAAATAGCATAGCTTTATTTAGAGTTCCACCGAGAGTTCTTGTTGGAAATGTGCCGGAAAATGATTTTCATTTTAAAGGAGAAAAGAATATTTATTCTCCCATGTTAAAAGTGAGATTAATTTTTATTATTTCCCAACTTGCTAAAATATTTTTATTGTGGAATTTTATTAGTTCTATGGACGAATTAAGTGATAGGGAATCTCAAAACTACAATTGAGAGAAATCACTTCTGGGAGTTAACTTTTGAAAGAGTGAATTATTCCGATCCCACTGCTCGTCTGATTCTTTTTGCTCTTCCATTCAACCTAGTTAATCCTTCCCAATCCCACTGCTCATCACTTGAGTCTGTTCACGCCTTGCTGCATCCTCTTTAATCGGTCTTGATTCATTCCTCATTCTTGATGTTTTTCATTCAGGTTGTTGTTAAGTAGCGGTGAGTCATAAAAAAGAAATGATTCAATTCCGTGAGGCAACGATTCTGATCCCACAAAACAGTGGGTTTGCTTATATCTAATTCCTTGTTGAAATATTTCACAATTTAGGCTAATCGAAAGTTTTTTTTTAAACGCAAAAACAAAACTTATTGAATACTGATTGTTTATTAAATAAAAAGGAGTCAGTTCCTTCAGAACTCCACAGGAACGGCTGGCGCAACTTTGGCGGAATCTATTCCAACTTTTGTTGGCAGGCAGCTTTTAAACTCTACGGAATAATACGCAAATACGGAAAATAAAAATTTAAAGCATTAAAAATATTAAAACTTATATCAAATAAAAACAATGCTGAGCATTTGCATGATGCCTATATGTGTAGCGACGTGATTGATATTGCCAAATCCTTTGTGTTTTTTTTTTTTTTTTGCTTTGTGTCTTCCCGAGGAGCGGAGGGAGGTGTGTCATTGTTTAGTGCCTTTCTCTCGCAGTGGAAAATATCGCTGTGACAACTGTCAGTTAATTCTTGTATACACAAAAAGTACATGTAATGGAATAATGAAATCCCAAACACTTAATTCCAAAAATTACAAGCGCAAAACTCTTTCGAAAATTTTATGATTTTAGTCGAAGATCAGGAAGTTTCCCTATGAAATAGAATTTCTAGATGAATGTGGTACTTGCATGCTAATGGAGAAGGACTGACTAACTTTGCACAGTAATCTGAAACAATTAGTTTTTCTTTATTTCATGTGGAAAATATTTTCCAATCGCTTCTAAAACAGCTTCGAATTTTTTTTTACACTGAGCTACGAATTTCTAGCGCCACATGAACTCCACTAAATACGACTTTAAATGGCGTTTTGTGTACTCCTATTTTTCTTGTTCCACCATTTTGAGAAAACCCATACCTGCTCGATAGTTTGCTTATTAATTCCGAAATATGCAAATTGGCATACTGACGAGTATTTTGCAACATATGATATTCTTGTAAGAAACTAATAACATCATCTTCATTCTTTGGTAGATCCCTTAGAACACGTGATCGAATTATACATCCCCCCCCAAAAAAAAGACTCTCCTAAAAAGGCGGTTTAAAAAACTTAGAAACGTCAATTCGGTTGCTATATCCATTAATCTAAGCTATGGTGGAAATCTGACAACTATTCTCACTGTTTTTTGCTAATTTTGACGTCTTCTTCTTTAGCACATATGTATCATGAATGTTATGAACTTCTGAATTCTGAATCCAAAAACATAACACTAACTTGTACGAAGTACAATAATCTGAAAACATTTCCTTCATCTCTAGGAACTGTATGGAAGCTCAAGATGCAAGACTCCGCCCAGTCCTTGAAGAGAGTAACAGCAACTTAGCCAGTTCTTTTGCTTCCAGTTCATCAGCTTCCACATCACCTACAGTAGGCCCTCCTTATCCTCATATGGGAAGAGACTGGTAAGAACCTTTAATTTTTTCAACTAAAATCAACCGCATTGTGCAATGTTTAGTTTTCCCACCGATCGAAAATTTGCAAAAGGGAGTAACTAGATTGGTATTCAGTTTCGCCACTGTTAGTTTTATCGGCATAGTTTGTAAGTACACCTCTTTCTTATATTCTCCCAAAATTGCACACAAAATTTAAACCAAAATCTGATTTGTAAAACATATTGGTACTCGCGAATTAACGTAACCATCTTGACGCAATCTGACGATTTTTTACAGATGAAAATACAAAAGATACTTATCGAATGCAAATAGATGGTTTCCGGAAATAAATGTTTTAGTGGTAGATAGTTTTAGAAAGATTCCCAAAGTACCGAGTTTTTGTGTAAATTGGCAAACATTATCTACATATGAAAAGAAAACGTGCCTTAGCAATTCAAAATACAGATTTTAATTATGGTATGATTATTACGTGATGTATTAAAAAACGCTTACGTTCTTCAACAAATCTTCCTGTATTTGTTTTGCACTCCTCTACTTCCCAAGTATACAGCGATCAGTTTTCTCTTTAAAAAACGCTAGAGAATTGCAACTGGCTACCAACCAAATGCATCTTCTCGTTGTTCTCTTTAGAGATTTTACGACAAAAGTTTGTTTCCTTGCAGAAATTTTACCGCAGTTTCTTCCATTGCTGGCAAATTCCAGAAGTGTACTTTATAAAATTAAACTTAAGGTAAAAAATATTACAATTTGTTTATTAAAACCATTGGAGCTTGGAATGTAATAAAAATAATGCATACAAAAATCGCGACGTTGCTTGAATGGCATCAGTAAATATAAGAAAAGAGTTGTGATGAAAGTGGTTGCTTGACGAATGGTTATGGGCATGATGCGAAAGTTGTAAAAATACAGCAATAAAAATTAATTTATATCCTTGTTCATAAAATCAAAGATGGCACATTCTGAAAATTTGGAGACTTCTACTAAGGTGGTTGCCATAATATATAAGTACCAAGGTATTTCTCTTCGTCGGGATCGGTATGAAACTTTTAAACATGCTGCTTTTCCCATCTAAAAGGATATTTTATTATTAGCATAAAAAGTGAAAAACAAACTGCTGCATATATTTACGCCATGTTAACACATTAACATTAAAGTAGATAATGCGTTATGTACTTCCTTGCTAAATCAGTCACAATGCAACATTGTAATTGTAGATATGAAATTTTTATCATTGCTACTTTTAACAAATTCCGAGTGGTCTCGCCGAACGCTTTTACAAATTTTACAGAAACTCAAAAGCATTTTCTCAAAATTCAACATACAAATCCAATATTAAGAAAAGTTTAACTTTTTTCCCCGTGAACGTGAATATATTTAAAATCTTTGCTTTAAATGAAATTTGTTACAAGTTTCAAGAATACTAAATTTTAATCTGAATCGCTGAAAATTCTCGAAGATATTGAAAATGACTTTTTATGATCTACTTGTTGCAATTATTGTGGAGAGAAAATTTATGCTTGAATGACATCAATAAATATAAGAAAACTAAACTACTTAAATCGAAAGTTCTGAGTTATCAAAAATCGTATAAAAATTTTCTTGTTATTTTTCTTGCTACTTATATATTATCCCTTTGACCATGAAACTGTTGACAAGCAGCGGGATTTATGGGTAAGAGTAACTAACAACACACTTATAACAAGCGCACTTCTCGTATGGTGTAAGCCGTAACTGATTCTTGACAAACCACCTTTCCATAGAAATACTCGTAAAGGTGTTCGCAGCCTCACAGAGTACATTCAGTAGTTACACTTCAAATTATTAAGAGCATTAAATATAATACAGTGCAAAGAGCATCTAAAAGGTGAAACTTTCACGGATATCTCAAAACTGAAGTCGCCCTTAACTAATAACTCACAGC
The DNA here is from genome assembly GCA_000611955.2 of Stegodyphus mimosarum. Classification (NCBI taxonomy): domain Eukaryota; kingdom Metazoa; phylum Arthropoda; class Arachnida; order Araneae; family Eresidae; genus Stegodyphus; species Stegodyphus mimosarum. The sequence goes on from KK116915.1 coordinate 259,560, forward strand.
TAAGAAGCAGATGCTTTCTCCGGTCTCATATAGTTTTCATCCAGCCGCCGAGATATTTCTAGTACTTTCTGCTTCTCGAACATATTAGAAAGCATATGAGGGCCAAATATGGGTACAGTTACACAGAGTATCAATTACAGTTACAGAGAGACCGCACCAAAATGTCGCCGAATAGTCGTCAAATTTGGCAAACATGAGTCGTCAAAACCGTTGCCAGCTTCAGGATATTTTATCAAATTAGCAAGGTTATTTACCCAATGTGGAATAGAGCTTCCCCTATATTCTTATTTTTCCGGCAGAGCGTCGTTTTTCTCAGCTTTTCCTGTTACATCATACAGAAAAATACAATTTCACATATAATTTCACTAAAATTATTTATCTAAGTGCAAAATTCGTAACAATATTAACAATGACAGCTCCACGTTTCGCTCTGGCTAGTCTAAACTTTGTTTGCAAGAACTCCGAAATGAGTTTAAATGAACAATCGGCTGACTTAAACCCGAAATTGAGAATAGAAACATGAAATACAAAAATTCTCCTTTAGCTGCTATAGAAGTCTTGTCACAAGTGGATACCTTTAATATATAATATATATGAGGAAGTTGCCCCTGTTACTAAGATTGCATTATGTTTTGCACATTTCAAGAGATTTGTAATATCCGGACGCCCACCTAATACTGAAAAATCTGAAAAGCACAATTCGCATTTTGTTTTGTCAGTTCGATTACAAATCCTTTTCGAAAACGAATAATAACCATTATAAGTGAATAATATAGGAATCAGCAAACCCTCGGCTTCTTTTTGGTATTTTGGAGATTAAATTCATTTAAAGTACAGTACAAAATAATTAATAATGCCAACTTGTAGCTTGAAATCAACTAAGGGCATGCGCAACAATTGACGTGAACAGGGTAAGTTTCATTTCTCCAACTCTAATTGAAACACAGTATCTAGAAAATGAAATACAAATGTCTAGATCTCTTAGGCTACGTGCTATTATGAAGTCTGTGAAAAAATGTCTGGACGAAAGAATAAAACATCCGAATTCTTTGCTCCCCATGCTATAATTTTGGGAACACATTTAGACAGCATTAAAATCATTTAGATCTAGGTACAAAATATTTACACTGGAGACAATGAGTGTAACAGAGAGGCTTTTTTAATTGCTATATATCCGTTTTGCCAAAGGCATTTTACTTCTTATAAACTGGAAACTTTTAAAATGTTATTACCGAAAGACTAAACGCAAGGACCACGTCATTAAACGCGGAGGACAATCCCGGTCAAAGCGGGACATCTTGTAGCAAGCCTAACTGTAATGATACATAAAGCTTCCTCAAAATAATAATTGCCTTATATAACTGTCTGTAATCTGTATTAATGTTTAATATGCGCAATGCTAAGCAAAATAGAACTAAACTGTTTTCCTTTCCATGTGCACAGCTGTTTTCAGCTAGAAAAACATCAGGGAATTGCACAAGTTTGGCATCGCCCACAGTTTCAGCATACGAACATTAAATGCTATATGTATATTATTACGGCACAGCTGTTCATAACCCGATATAAATCAGCTACCGCATTTGACGCTTTGGTGCACATTTGGCGACTGGCGCCTCATTCGCGTTTTGTCTTACTAATCTTGCTATAGAGTTATGGATATGAAAAACATTTGCAAATAATACAATACACTGAACGTGAACTCTCTTAGAAATATCCATCTTTTGTTCTAGATAGTTCTGAACTTCTGTAAAAGTGGTCATCTTTCAAAAGTAATGTTCAGTGTCGATGTTTATTTATGTAACATCTCAGAAAACTGGTCATTTTCTGTGGTGGACAAAAAAAAGGCGGGATGAGAAATGTGTTAGCCAAGTATCTGTATTAGTGTGATTTTGTTTCAGCAAACCAGTTAAATGTTAAGTCTGCTTCCATTTCAACTGATTAATTAAAGTAAGCAGTTTAACAAGTAACAATGTGAAATCATCTGGAAAAATACGCGCAAACTACAGCAGTTCGTAATATTTATTTTTATAGAGTTCTCAATGAAGTGCCATAAGTTGTAGGCATTAACATTCCACATTTATTTAAATGTTTCATTAACTTGATATATAAATGTATAATTATATATTAATATCAAATAATAATATATTAATATCAAATATACCAGGTGGAAATACTATTGAGAACAATAACGATTATGGGTCTGTATCGCCTTAATAAATAATGCGTATTTAAGTACTATTAAGATGAGAGTAAGAAATATTTTTAGATTAGAAGAACATCACTTCCTTGTGGAAGAACATAGTAATGGGCTTGGGAACTCTTCTCAAAATGTTTTCTATAAACAAAAGCTACTCTACAGGGTCATAAATAATAGTTTAAGTAGCTATTAGTCCTCTGTTCAAGCGTCTCGTCGTTGTTACACAATGCGTCTTATGGTATCTTTGAAATGCTGTTGAATAAATAATATATCTCGCGGCAAGGTAAATCTTTCAGTGTAAATGAATGATAGAAAAGCAAAGCAATCTGTGCAACTGCCTTTCAAGTGCTTAAAATGGGAAAGGTAAGTGAAATAGTTCAGATATATTTGGCAGTCACATTTTGTGTATGAATTATTTGTTCGAGAAGCATTGTATTTGAAATTCCTGGTAAGTAAACTATTTTAACATTTGTCCTTCTTATTTAAATATTCGTGCATATGTATACAAATTACTATAATCATACCCATGAGGAGAAAACAGGTTCCGGACTTACGGTACTTACGCACTGTCAATTACAGTAGAATTTGAAATATTTAAATGAAGTGGTTCCTGTTCCGACCGTTCAGTTTCCTAAAATATTATTTCTGTCCTTTATCATGCATACTCTCTAGAACAAAGAAAAAAAAAAAGAAAAAAGAAAGCATATCACTATCGCGCCTTAAATCCTCTCCTAAAAAAGCCATTTTTAATGGTTAAGGAACAATTCGACCACTGCAAGAAGTGCAATGACACTGTACATAGTTCATACTTGCTTTTAGTCAAATGCTGTAACTGTAAGCCGTTCACATTCATCTAAGTTATGGATCTAAATTCATCCTATTGAAAAATTCAAGTAGTAACTTTGATGAGCACTAGCAGTTCTACCAGGTTTAAAATACTAGCAAACGGGGCTAGTTCTAACGCTTAAGTTAGGTTATTCGAACAGGGAAGAAGCACAACAACCATCTGTATAAGGGAAGGGATGTCTTCGTGGAGGACTTTCTGAACAAACTGGCTTATATTCATATTACAAAAGGGAAAAGCCACGAAAGCCAATTATGCGGCCACTCCGTTCACCTGGTATCGAACCCAGGTCGATTTCCCAGTATTCAGTGGTCTGCAAAGTTTACTGACTGACTGTTACTGATGTCAAGTGTGTGATGTCACTGAATGCTAGTCTGCATAAAAGCAATTATTCCATTTGTGTCCGGGACAGTGGCTGAGCGGTAAAATCGCTAAGCACTAGTAGTTCCACCTGGGTTCGGTTTCGGGCGAATACGCTAGCTGCACGGGCATTTTCTTGATTTTCTCCATGTATAATGAAAATAAGAACAAATTTTCCTAGAAAGTCCTAAACGAAAGCATCCGTTCTCTTAGGCAGGTAGCGTCTCGCGTTTTGCCATAATCAAAATAAACCAAACCCTTTGTGTCCGTTTTTCCCATTTCTGTAATTAAGTAAAGCTTTTCTTTCAAACGAAGGCTTTGTGGTTGTATGAGGTCTAAGTCGAGCTTTTTGCTAAGCCACCACACCTAGCTCGCAAAAACTGGTTTCAGGACTCAAAGTTCTGATTTTTCGACTTTATACCAGCCTGGTGTAAGAAACGAGAGTTACAATTCAAAGACGAACTGGTATTTGGTTGATGATTTCTCTGATTTAGCTGCACGTTTTTGTATGAGCAATTTTACCGTCTCTGATTGGCTACGGCTCGTTACACAGGTGCGAACTGACTAAATGACTAAAATATATGCAATTTGAAATATCTTATCAAAGTCTCATGACAATAAAGCCTTCGTTTGAATGAAACCTAATAGACATCAGAGTTGGGTAAAACCTAAGCTTGTTTGACTACTAGCCTTGTTTTTCTCCACCTGTAATGTTAATACTAGCCAGTTTCCCTTAAAATAGCTTCCTCAAAGGCATCCGTTTTCCTAGGCAAGCAGCATTGCGTGCTTTTTCGTAACCTAGCTAATCCTTTCTCATTGAAAAGTATGCATTGTTCTTGAAAATTTGCCTGATGAAATTTTGTTACTACTCCTTTACTGTATGTTCGGAAATATGTTAAGCGGAATTCGCTCCATGTTAAGCAAAACAACTTGACTTAATTAACCTCATTAACTCGAAAAAAATTGCTAAGCAAAGCCCTGATGAGCGAGGGGGCCTGCAGTTATTTACATGAAAGTAGACAAGTAATGACGTTTGATACATTTCAAATAAGACATCATTTTAATTCCCTTTCTTGTACAGGAATGAAGACAAATGTAAAAATTATGTGTTGTTTTGAAGGAAATGTCTAATTTAAGAGCTCAGTTCTTTAATTTCATTATTTGTACATAAAGGTGAAAGATGGCCATGGTTGCCATGTTTTGAAACTTAAAAATGATACGCCAAAACAAAAAAGCGCCGAGAGAAATAGCTTTGTCCCAAAGTATCCCAAAGTTCATTATAATATCTCTGCACAGTGAACACAGTGAACACTTCCTTGGCAATTATCTTCCTCAGATGACCACCTCTGAGAGTGAGCAGTATTTTTGAAAATATAAGTAAACATTGGCGTTGAACATCATTTCTATGATGACTCCTTTCACAGAAGACCAAAATCATCTGGAACCATAGGTGATCGTCTTAGAGTGATTTCACTTCATTTAAACAGCTTAAAGTAACTTCTATATTAAACTGATTTGTTTTTAAATGTCAGCATATTTTAGCAAGTACTAAAAGAACACTGAATTGACTAAATTTCCAATGTAAAAAAAGCCGAAATTAAACCATCTGATGATCATCTTTTTACTTTATAGACTGAAAAGCAGAATTTCATTGATGAGGATAATTGTTAGTAACAAAACTTTCAAACTTCATTTTTCAACTTCATTTCAATTTCATTAAAAGTTTAGTATCAGTAACAGAATCTGAAATTCTATCTTGCATATGTTCGTTTCGTAAAGTTATATAGCGCATGTGTGTGATAAAGTACAAGTCTCAAGTATAGTACCTGATATCTGCAGGCTAAATTTATTCCATAGCACAATAGAGTTAATGCTTACGAACCCTTAACATGAAGTGCATGCTTCTCATTCACCCTAATCCTTCTTTGATTTAGCATTTTATTACGTTTTTTGTTGTAAAATTAAATAAGAAATCAAATTTTAGGATGAGAAATCATTTGAAATGCCCTAATTATTAAGTCTGGACTCCACAAGGTTCGAGTTATAGCTTAAAAGTTGATGCCGTCAGGCTATAAGGAAATAAAATACTAATGCACGAACAAGAATCCCTACTACAACCTTTTCTTACCTTAGATTCTTCTAAGACATTTTAATTTTTGATCACTTGTGGTTGATTTTTAACCGAAGTTTGCTCATTTCAATACAACAGACGCCGTTTAATGTCATCGTAGTGAATATTATCGTTCGGATGTTGTTATCGATCTGCCTAAGTTCCGAACCGTTTATATAGGAAAACATGGAAAATACATCGTTTACTGCGATCAGCATTTCAGTTAATATGATGACACTTTTATAGAATAAATATTTTAAACTAACATAAAGTCGTCAAATATAAAACAAATTCGTAAAATAAATTATGAAATTTCCAACTTTCACAGAAATGTCTCCAAGCGAGATGTTAACTCGCCAAATAGCTTCGTTTAGATCTCAGTCAATCATTTAAAAGTAAGCAAAAAAGCAAACTTAATTTGACGTAGTTTGAATAACTGCATGGATTTGAAGGCGATCAAATGCAAATCTTGTTTTTTTCAAGAGAAGAAAAAAGATTTTGCAGAATATTTTCCTTTCGTTGGAAGAAAAACTGCCTGAAAACAACTACGAAACTAAGGTTGCTTTTCTGCTTTATTTAAAATTTTGCAATTTGTCATTTACATTGGAATCTTTTTACATTGGAAATTTTGCATTTGGAATCTTCCGAATATTGAATTTATGAGTTCAGCATAGATCAAATAATTTCTAGAAATATTATGAGCAGTTCATAAACAAACTTTTACATTTTTCTAATTAAAATGGTTTGAAAATATTTATTTATATGCTTATTGATATATTTATCTTAAATTTAGTTGAATTCTATTGCTGTTTTGAAATATATGTTTTCTCTTTGTTTAATGTTATAATTCGATCAATGCTGTCCAAATACGTAGGGTTGAACATGATCACATTAAATGGCACCAAATGTAATATTAAACAATTCAGCATCACTAAACAGTAGTTTGTGAGCCATAACTCAGTATTTTATTGATTATACAGTTTGATGTTTAAATCATGATGTGTTATATAGTTTCTAAGATGCCATAACAACATTTTCAATATTATCTGTCATTGCAGAATGCAATAACTCGGACTGTATATAGTATAATGTATATTATGATCGTGGAGTCACAACTTGTATGTTCATTTTTAAGAAACATCTTTTCTGTTCTTTTAAGGATGAAGTATAAGGCCATAAAATCTTCATCAGTTTTTCGTGAAACATAATTTATATGCTTCTTATAGATTCATTTTGAACTGAGTGTAATGCCATGGTGTTTAAAAGCAGTTTTGATTTCGTGATACCTTCACTATTAAACTGCAATAAAAAGTCAACTGAATAAGTATAAATTTAAAGGCAAGTTACTCGCTTAGACGGATCCAAATTGGTGAGGATTTATGAATAAAAATATCAATAATATAATATCATAAAGTATATCACAAATCTTTACAATAGTAGAGCTAGTTAGTTCAATTCATACGAAATCTACTTCATTAGAAATTCCAACGACGCTGATTTTCGATTCCACTTTCGCTTGCCACTATTATAATGCCATTGTTTTAAGCGAAATTTTAACTAGTAATATAATATTTTGCCAATTATGAAGATAAAAAAATCTCCCTTTTTTCTTTTATATTTCAATTTAATGTTATAAAAGATTACTGTAGTGATCTTAAACGCAAATCTGCATGCAAGCCTAATTGTACTATCTAAAAACAGTTGACTAGCCAGAAAATACTTTTAACAAAATTAAATATTAATTAACAAAATAAACAATACTTTAAGTACATTTTAAATTTCGTTTATTAAGTATTTATCAAACATGCGTAAATAACACTAATAATAATGTAAAGGGAAAAAATTAATTTATATTTATTTTCTACTTAAAAGGTTCGGTCTCTATTAGACATTTTTGTTTGTTACACTTTGTAATTCAAATATAACAGCTAAATATTAAATTTCCAGACCGAGGTTTCTTTCAAACAATTTTAACATGTTTAATCAATCATTAAAATGAAACAAATTATGATAACTTTTCAGAGAAGTTTTCAAAGCAAATTTACCAAGTGGGACAAAACTTGAGAATAAATGATGACGATTTAGTCTCTTATCTTTCCCTTATTTATTAAATTTTCTTCGACACGTAAATAAAAACACACGTATATGTATGTGAATAATCATAAACTTCTTTATTTTTTACTACATCTTGACACTGGATGAAAGGTTTCGATTCTCCCAAGGTGCCTTGGAAAGTAATTATTGAACATCATTTTTACTACGGATTGTGTATGCTCATTGATCAATCGAAAACTTTCCTTATTAATTTTCAACTGTGAAAAAATGTATTCCTAAACAAAACGATGACACTTATTGCAAAAATTCGTAATTGAGCTTATTTATTTGTCTATTTATTTTGCAAAGTACCAATGAAAGTTAATAAAACCTGTATGTTCAAATATTTAAAGGAGATTTATATCATTGTGAAAATTAATTAGTTCTATTCTTAGATTTTTTGGTATACGTTATTCATGTTCGTCTTTAATGGTAAGGAAAATAATGTAAACTCAGACTTCAAATACCTAAAATTTTGAAATTTTTGCGACACCGTATTTGAAACTAATACATAATTGAAATGTATCTGCGGCTCGCATAAAATTGCTTCGGGGGCCGCCAGTTTACGACCACTGGGTTACTATATTTATAATTATATTGCTAACAATATTGTAATATTAAAGTACGTATCTTTGGGCACAAAATTGTGTGATGCAATATGTCCTTTATTATTCCAGCCTACGTCACGGTGATTTTGCTTCCCCCCATTGTCACTTTGTCCCCCAGCAACAGCCCATGCAGTCTCAATCCACGCGTCCAGCTTCCAGCAGTGAAGACGATGGACCAGATGAAGAGGAGGAGGAAGAGGACGAGCAACACGTGCTGGCGCCTCCCTCCATTCACAGGGGGCCAGCGCCCTTGGAGGTACACGGGGCGACCGATGGTAGCAATGGGGGACGACGCTGTCTTCTTTGGGCGTGTAAAGCATGCAAGCGAAAGACGGTGACTGTCGACCGGCGAAAAGCCGCAACGATGCGTGAAAGGAGACGGCTGAGAAAGGTGAGTAGGATGCACCGAAACACGCGCGGATCGAAAAAATCAGACCGAAGACGCTCGTGGGGAAACCTTTTCATTTCTGCCCTGATAATGTTTAATTGAAAGAATGTAATTATTTGAGGCTAAATATAGACTTAGTTAGAAAGAACGTGAGGTTAACAGATATAAATATTATCAATTTTAGTATTTCTATAAAAAATTTCATCTGCAGAAAAGGAGCGGCGTAGCAAGAACTTTTATTGCCCGGGACGGTCCTTGACTTTGCCGCTTGAGGCGACAGGTGAATTTGCTTTCCCTCTTGATATACAAACGAATAACTACAAAAATATCAAAATAATTCCAGGATTTCAAAACTATATTATTATTTTTTTTTGTTCGCAAAAATGTAAGTGATATTGTAAATGTCTATTTCATTGCTCTTGCTGTTATGCAGAGGGTAGAAAAATATTTCGTAAGTACAAAATATACATCTGTAGTTCTTAAGTATAGAGGGTGTTTACCCAGTTTTAGAAAAATTTCGGGGACGTTTAATTAATGTTTAAAATGTCAAGAGTATTTTTTAAATGTTTGTTCTAATAGTCTTTTTTCTGGACTACAAGTCTGCATCGGGATTTCCATGATAGAAGGACGTTTCTAAAAAATTTTCAGGAGTACTGATTTCCATCTCTTTTCCATTATCTTCCAGAGTCCAAAACTCATGATGGGTTTGCCCTTAGAAGCAGCTTTTTTCAAGAGACCAAAGTCACAAATACCCATAGATAAAACGTTCATGGACTTCGCAGAAATATGTTAAAAAGGTATATGTGCAATATCTGTATCGGTCTTCCTTTTCCGAGGAATGCTGAGGTACTTTCCGAAGTATGATTTGTTGCACTGTCTTCGTGACGTTTCGCTCTTTGAAAACCATTGTGACAAAGAATGGAATTCCTTCTGTAAATGTTCCACACAAAATTTTCTCTTGATAGCACACTGAGTTGATTTTAACATTTTCCCCACTCTTCTTATTTTTAATTTCCCCTTGCAAAAGAATACAGCGACAATCATAAACCGCTTACTGAAACTCTTTCTGCATCGGCGGGACCAATTTTTTCTCTTTGCTTTTGGTTACCAATATAGTTTTAATATACATAATATCATATACCTTTAATATATATATTAATATTATATACATTTAATATATATATGTTATGTACCTTTAAATATATATCTTTACGTTGCAGTCATTTAGGCAAACCTATACTTCATTAAGGGTCACAATACATTGCCATTTTTCTCCCGCTAAATAATTTTCTTGGAGTCTTCTATAAATTGTTCTGCGTTGAGCCACATGCCTCGGCAAAAGTATTAGAACACTTTGTTTTTTAGCTTTTTAAATTGCATGTCTTTTTTATTAATTGCTGCTAGAAATGAGTTTAAAGACTTTTTAACTAATTTCTGCGTCGGCGAGTTTCCCCTTGTTATAAACAATTTACCTCTATAAACATTAGGCACAGTACGTACATTTTCTGAGTATTCTCTTGAAACCTGCTTTCCCCGTGTAAGTAATGACTGAGGTTTTTCCTTTTTACGATTATAATGTTGCTTATTTTGCATTTAGCTTTAATATTATGCATTTCACATCTGTATTTGCTTTAATACTATGCATTTCACATCTGTATGGAATTATGCAAAATAGTAATATTTCTCTTCGGTAAGCTCAAAAACATGTCCTTCCATCCACAATTTGTCTACATGCCACATTTTGAAAGAAGAATAAATGTAAAAGTAACAGACGATATTTACCATTTGAAATAATAAGCAATTAATTATTCCAAAACATTTTCTTTTTTAAAAATTATTTGTTGTTCTAAAAATGTGTATACTCCCTTTGTACTTCTTGAATGACTTTCATTTAGAAAACGCCTCTGACACTTGCAGCAGCTGAGAGGAAAGTTTTCAGTAGAATATCGTAATATTTGGCCCTTAATTCTGGAAATCGTACTTTAAAATAAATTGCAAAAATTCAAAAGTACTGCCCTTCTACGTTCCTCTTTCGATTCCTCTAACAATAGCGGAAATAAAACTTCGAAATACTTCTTAAGAAACTCAAATTCAGAAAGTATGTTTAATTTAAACAAGCCTAAATATTGTTGTAATTAAAGGGGAAATGAAACAAATGTTAATTGAAAGGAGTTTTAGTACTAATTAATATGTAGGGATTTGATACAGTTTTTTTAAAAAAGCTGGTGATTTTAATTGGAACAGTGGTTGAGGCAAGTCTGTAAGATTCGCGGTGCCTTTTCTAGTGCCTCTAATAAAATGTTCTCTTCTTTCTTCATTTGAGCCAATCTCTCTGGTAAAGTCAGCCAGTTCCTGTGCCTTTTTTATTGATTTGCTTAACTTCTTGCAGGTTAAAATCGCTTTATCTTCCCCTTCATTTTCCTGCTGTCACTGTCAGTGGGCCTTTAAGATCGTCCTGCTTTTCATTCGTTATTTCATGATCGTAATTCTAAATTAATTCATTGATTTTTACTTTTTATATTCTAAAATCCTTCGGCACCTGTTGCTTTTGCAGTTTTAACCATTTCTTCGACATTATTTTCAATCGAAGGAAATTCCTTAAAATTTGTGATAAATTTTAGCTTGCGCTTGATGCCAGCAAGCATTCAGTGATGATGAATTTACTTGTTAACATGTTAATTTAATCATTTTTATGCAATGGCTTATACTGAATTGCTCCCAAAATACCATTAGTGTGTCGTGCTTCCTCTCATGTAGTGCTTTATTTTAGGAAGGGTAAATATGCCTGACATAAAAGGCTTTGAATGTTTTTATGATCCTTTGATCTATTATATGGATTACGGAAATGGTGTAATATGAGAAGAATAAAACTTCCGCATTTGGTTACAATGTTAGGAGGTGGACACTTTGCAGTATACCGCATATGAATGAAAGTCTAGCATTGAACAAATTAAATGGAAAACAAATAAGGTAACACATGTGTGCAAACTCTCTTAACGCATCGATGCATCCATAAATTCCATCAAATCGTATTTCAGGATACTGAATTCTTGGATCACTTCCATATCACTGAATTCTTGAATCCATATCACTTCAAGTAGATATGGATAAACACTCAGATTTTATAACGGACTGCTGTTTTTATAAAATTTAAGTGACCTTTCATGTTATATATATTCATAAAGGGCATGGGACCTAATTTAGGTATTGTGAAATCTGCTTAAGACTACCACTTACGGTCCAGGCAGAGGTTGGTCTTCCGTTAAAATGCTGTCTTTAGGAAGATGATGTTCAATAACCACGTTTGTCTATACCTAAAGAAATATTGTCACGTTCATTTAGTGATCATCAGTGAGAGACGGAGGTCATAAGAGGTTTCACTGTATTTATTTGTATGATAATACTAGTACAGTGCTTAAATAAACGTAAACTGTGCCACTAAATAATGAAGAATGTGTTTGAATGCGTATCTGTATATTCCTTGCATTTCGGAAAAACAGCAACATTTCTACCCGAACAAGGGTACCTTGAATACAGAAGCGTTTTTGATTCATTTCTTGGTACAAATTTAATGAAATTTTGGAAAACAAACTCAATGATTTAAAAGCAAGCAGTAGCAACACTGCTCGAAATAAAACATTTTTTATTTGTATTGCGCCAGCCTTTTGCCATTTTGCAAAATGAAAACGAATTTACTTTCAGTTATAATTAATAAACTCAACAACTTAAATGTGCCACTGCCCAAAATAAGATTCTTTTATCGACCACGCGTCAGTGTGTTGCCGTTCAATAAAGCATAAGCTATTCAAAACTCAAATTTAATCTATTATTGAGCAACAAATCTAGCAATTCAAAAGTAATAAAAGCAGTTCTTAAGAATATGTTTTTTACTTTTTAATCTAATGGATTGAAAAAAAAATGCGTTTCAATCGTGAGTTATCTAATTAGAGATATACAATATTTTTATGAAATTACACTAGCTGGATTCATTAAAATTATTAATTTCTTTTCGTTTCATAATAACTGTTTTAGGCGGCTCGAGCGACTGGTTCCACATAAAGAATATTTTGTCACAGCAGCATAGAGATATATGTTGCACTGAATAAAATTTTTATTCATGAAACTCTGCTTTTTTCCTCCAGGTTAACGAAGCATTTGAAACCCTGAAACGAAGAACAAGTCCGAATCCGAATCAGCGGCTTCCGAAGGTTGAAATTCTCCGAAATGCCATCGACTACATTGAAAATCTGGAGGAACTTCTTCAAGGTGCTCATGGATTGAGGACTCGACAGCTAATTGGCGAAAGGCGAAACATCGTGAGGGACATGAGCACCTTTGACTTCAGGGTAAGAATGGCTCTTTTCTTAAAAATGCTAGAATAAACCCTGCTTGTTTCCCAGTATAATAATATCTGCATTGCTGTTTGACATTTCAATGTTTAATGTCTCTACACGCTAGCAGTTTCTTACGTCATCGCCGTATAAATAGAAGCACAGACGAAAAATTATCTTATCTTGATGGAGTTCTTTACGCTTCAGAAAAGTTTCTGCTTTGAAAAATTAGGAATGATGTTTAGCGTTATTAATTAAAAATAACACCCATTTGTCTCCGCGCAACTCGTAACTTAAGATATAGATTTTATTTCCTGAGCATATACTGTAAATGCGAAATAATTTCAAGAATTAGAAGACTATACTATATGTTACTAGACTTATACTAGACTGTACTATATGTTGGTGACATGCGGTTATGTAATTTTGATATGTGTAGCTTTTAGCACCAGAGGCTTTAACAATCACGAAACTCGCTTTTTATTAGTTTCATTTTCGTATTCAAATCCGTTTTAAATTGTTGCCACCAATATGTTATCTTCATTTATTATTTAGAAAAATAAATAATAAAGAATCTGTATATATATTTTTTGAGTTTTGAAATTAAATTGATACATAAATTCTGTAAACAAAAATTATTTTTATTTTTGTATTGTATTTAGTTCATCTTTAGTCTTTTTAGGCCGTTTTAGATAATTTTTTGAAGTTGTATGTAACGGTATGTACAGGTTTAAAGTCTCAGGGAATTTAGTGAAACGAAACACGTTTTTGTCACTCATTAATCAACTTGGTTTAAGGTTTCAGAACACTTTTTCCTTGACAAGTTCTGTTTGAAGAGTTAAACAAGCAAGATTATAAATTTTTATTTTATTTTTTCTCTTTTATTATGGGCAAATTTCTTGTTTTTCACATTTTTTCCTCTTTGAAGCAAAAATTTGTTTTATTATAATTTTGTAATTTTCTTTAATTTGTGTTTTACCAGTTTATATTGTAACACGGAGTAAATAAGATGAACCTTGAGATATTTGATACGCCATTTTATTCTTTTTTGTTCCGATTTATAAGAATTTGATTTATATATATATGAATTTTCCTCGCATTGTAGAAAAACAACGGAACCTAGAGCCGCAGAATTTTTAACAGATGTAAGTCTTCTATCCAAACATGGGCATTTCAAAGCCAGAATTTTGAATTTATAGTTTGTTTTTGATTTATTTCATATTTTATACAAATTTAACTAATTCTCGTTTAACAAACTCAGCGATCCGGAAGAGAAAAATGGTTCGCAATAAAAAGTTGTTCTAAATAAAAAATATTTATGTCCAGCGCACCAGACCTTTCTTATCTTTCAATTTTAATCCACATATTTGGCTATTTGAAAGCAAAATTCTAATTATTCTGTTTGAGCTGCCTCAAACAGAACACTTATTACTTTCATGTCAAAGCTTGTTGCCGTTCAGTAAAACGTAAGATATTTAACTTTAAAATTTTTCTTTCTGTTATTGAGTAGAAAACGGTGTGAATGGAAAATAATATACGCAGTTCTTAAAACTAATTTTTTTTTACTTTTTAATCTTATTCATTTAAATGAAAATGTATTGAAATCAGGATATGTGTAATTAGAATATTAAATATTTTTATGAAATTACACTAACTGGAATCATTATATATTTTTTCTTTTCTTTCGATAAACTGGAATCATTATATATTTTTTCTTTTCTTTCGATAAATTTTTTAAGCTGCTTTCTTTTCAGCTCACTTTAACACGCGGGAACTAAACTTGTATTCTGGCAGGAAAACGGAATGGGAGAATGGCATTAGAGATATTGAACGTAAAATAACTGGTTAGATAAGAAAATTAATAAATTCTCACAGAGTATCAAATAAAGTAAATATAAAAGATTTATAGAATATAAAAGATTTATAAAAAAAAGTAAATGTTTCTGTCTTTTTAAATGTGAAAAACTTGCAAAATATTTGCAAATGTACTGATATTTTGATTACTTGATTTGATATTAAATATTTGATGTTTAGAGTTTTGCAAGGTTGGTAGGTTTTATTACAATTTTCTCTTCTGAGCAGAAACAAAACATACAAGGTCTATTATCTCTATTAATACGATTTCCCCGCATCTTCTCATCACGTTCGGTATCGTTTTTTTAAATACACGATAATATGCACATCTTTAGAAATTAAGTTTTTAGATAACAATTTTTGAAATTTTATTATCTTTAAACCTCTTTTAATATTTTATCAACGAATCAGATTATAAGTTCATTGTTTAATTAGTATTTTGAACAAAATATTCACTTTTAAATTATAATATATACTTGGTAAGACAAATATTTTTTACGCTTTTTTCAAGAAAATCTAAAACCAACTCTCATGAAATCTTATTCATTCGTATAAATAAATGCAAAAATTGCAGGAAAAGGAAGTCTCGAGGAAGGAAATTGATTTTTTAAAGCACTGAAAAAAAATGTTGTACCTTTATCAACTTTATTAGGCTTAACTTGAAAGATCATTAAAATTCTTAATATCGTATCAGAATTTTAGAAGATTTTATTTAAAAAAAATTTTGTCTTTTAACTACACTTCTTCAATATTATTTTCTTTGGCATTCTTCTGTTTTTTGGTGATTTATTTTTGCTTCCTTCCTTTTTTTAAAATCTAAAACCTAGAGAAAAAGACTTCAAAGTGATAAGTTATTTGTTACGACGATGACAAAATTTATATAGATATTGTTTAAAAATATATTTTAGTTTTATTTTAAAACAGGAAATTTTGAGTAGGAAATATTGTGTATTTTCATTAAAAATTTCACTTATATAAATAATATGCCTTGCACGTAAAACTGAATAATTCTTTTTAGTTTCATCATTTGATTAATAAAATGAAAAGAAAATTCTATTAACATAAAGGTACCCATAATAAGGGTGACTGCACATTGATGAAGACTGATTTTTTCCGTTTAAAAATATGTCTTCAGCTAAATACCGAGGGTTTCCTTATGATAATTAGTTTTGGCGGACATGGGTTGACGTATGCAAGAGTACCGTGGTTTCTAAAAGAAAGTAGAGCATCACATATATCCATGAACACACTGAAATCACAGCTTCTATGTCTGCTTGATTCGATTTCGAAAGATGAAGTTTACCGTTTGATATGACTGATGTGAACGGCTTTAAATGCGCTGTGGTGGTTGACTGGTTCATTTCATTTTCCATTACGCACTTTTTCCTAAGCAATGAATACACCCTCCAACAACTGCTTTAAGTTTGCATAGTCCTTCATAGTTAAATGTCGTATCTTTTCATCAGACATTACACAAAATAAAAGGCAGCAATTGTCTTTTTGCTTTGATTTTTATATTTTTGTTTTTATTTATTTATTTATTTCAATTTTGCCAAAGTAAAAATGATCTTTGAATTTCTTTCGGTAACAAAAAAAAATAAGCATTAATCGAGGTCTTTCTCAAAAGTAAAGCGGTGAACAACGAATTTTGATAAAACGTATATACGTATATTAATCTAATTAATGAACATTATTCCATCTAATCGAAAAATATACTGTTCTGTGTTGGTAATTTCATGTAAAGTTTATATTAGCATCTGCATTGGAGCATGGTAAAAGATATTTAAATTTCATTAAGGAAATTGTTATTCATTCGTACATTTTTAATGCCCAAGAGTAAAATACAGAGTGTGTACAAAGTCTTTAGACAATTTTAATAGCTTGTTGTTTGGGAATGGAAAAACTTAGACCTTTGGTACTTGTAACACTTTCACACCAAGCAAGATTCAAAGATTTTCTGACAAGAGGCGCAAGTTACACACCCTCGACATATATGCCGTTGATTGTGCGTGAAGTAGCAAGCCGATTTTCTAGTTGCGTCCATGTACTGTGCAATATGGCGTGATCAAAGGTTTTAATGACAGTGCTGATTCTGATTTGCAATGTTGGATTCTTTCTAGCCGTAAGGAATGTCTTTAACATAGCTCACAGAAAGAAGTGCAGAGAGTTTATGTCAGACAAACATGGTGGCCATGGAATAAGTCCACCTCTCGCAATCCATCTTCTGAGTAATGTTCTGACGAACACATAATGTCCGGTGTGGTGGCACATCACCCTGCTGAAAACTGCTCTTTGATTGACGGTCTCCTCCGGATGCTATGTTTGTTCATGGAAAGAAAATCGTCCTAAAATCTTGCCATGCAGTATCCCTTGCCAAACATTAACTTGACAAGAAAATTTTCGAATCTTCATATTACATGTATATTAAATCAAAGCAAACTGTGAGGGAAAAACTCTGATGTACTTGTAATAATACCAAAAAGATTTACCCTACCTCCTCTTACAGGGTTCCCAAAATTACTAATGGTAAAATTATTGAGGGATTTTCTGTATCGTTATTTTATTACAATTAAGTGAAATCTCGCATGCTAACTAATTTTTAAAAGATTTCTGCTAACGGAATTATAAATCATCTATCAATAGTCACCTTCAGAGGACTAACTTCTTTAAGGTGACACCGAAACCAAATCTTTCAGAATTAAGGCTGATCGCCTAAGATTTTAATGCATATATTGGATGATTCAAAGTTATCTGACAAAAATAGAAAGACAAATAGAGGAGACACAGAATAAGCAGGTTTCATATAGTTATGATAATAAAAAAGAGGAAAGTCAATGGAGAAACTGAAAAAAATACGTAAATTAAAAAATGAATATTAGGAAAGTTATTGCTCCATTTCTATTGGTTAATGAAGATTTTTGTTTGCAAAATTTCACATTATCATTGGTTAAAAGACTTTTTTACTTTACGCGAGTACTTTGGTAAATTGGTGTCACGCGGATTAATTTTGCATTGACGCAGTTCAAACCATTTTATTGTACATATTCTTCCATGTTACGCATATATTTATACATACGCATATATTAAAGACTGATTTCACGTGTAGACTCAACAGATATCGGGTGAAGCAAGGCCAACACCCGTGCATTTCCGAAGGTACATTAGGAATCACCAGGCTTAGCTACCTATTGAGCTCCACCCATTTTTGATGGAGAATACCTCAGGGTTGGTTCAACGATCTCCCACTCCTCTTTCCCAACCACTAACCACTCAAGAGGACTTTCGTCTTGCCATGTATTTGCCGCGCTTACAATGCTCCCTTTCCGCACAAACACAATACACTTTCGAACAATCATACATCTCCGAGATTCGAACCCTGGCCTATCGGTACGGTAATCAATGTCACAATACATTAAATATATACATACATTTATTTAAAAAATTCATGAACTGAAAATAAACACTTAACAAATAAATAAAAAGCCGACCGCATTCCGCCTGAAACTATGAAATTTCCAGGGGGAGATTTCTTCCTGGTTGAGAATTCCTGGTGTACAGGTACAGGTTGAAGCAAGGTCGGAACTGGGAATTCTCGTAAGTATATATTAGCTATCACCGCCTTTGATAAATGTTAAGCTTAGTTTAGAGGGAGAACTCTCTGGGGGGGGCTGTTCGAGATTTTGATCCATCTTCCCTACCACAGCCTTCTGAGAGGACGTTGTGGTCGCCGTGTATTTTGAGCGCAACCTCGCCGCACAGATACTGTACAATTACAAACATCCATGCGTCCTCAGGCATTAGATCCATCAGTATTGAAGTCAAGGATCCTACGCATTATCCCACTTAGGCGGCATGAATACCTTACTTTGCACGTGAAAAATGTGCTATGCCTTCTGCGGGATTCGAATACTGGACTTCCCGATGCTAGCTGAAGGTGCTTCCACCTACACTACAAAGTCCAGCGGTAGGGAAATACCTTACAGCATCATGAACAAATTCGCAAACTGTTCACAAACAAATTATCTAAAAAAATGTACCCTGGATGACAAAAGGTGTTCGAGTTATGAACACTCCAGACGGCAACATAAGATATTCAAAGGTATTTTATATTAACCTGTGCCGCATAGTTAACAAGGCCTTCCGGAAACAACATTTTAATATTATCCACTGTTTAATTCTCACTAAGAAAGCTTGATACCAATTGATTAACAGGACGATGACGTTGGCCTGAAGGAAATTATGGCCAGAATATATTATGGCCAGGCAAAAACTTTTGAGACTCAGAACTTTTTTGTTATTTATGATATTGTGTCTTTAGGCAAAAGTATGGGTTAGGAAGTTAATGAAAACAAGAAGAAATTACTAAAGGGCCATAAAAATGCTCAAGAAGAAGAAACGATTGCAACGGCTTAAAAAAGAAAACATTGCAACAACTTTAAATGCAATAAAAAAGGCAATGGTTAAGGAAATGTCTTCAGAAGAGGTGGAAGAAAGAAAAATGAACTCTAGTTCCTGATCCATATAAATTCGATAGAATTTAAGTACGTAGGGTGTGGGGGAGTTTCATCTCAAGACAGTTGTATAATAATCTAAATCAAGCATTTAGGGTCGTATGCTTAAGATAGTTATCCTGGTAGAGCTTGAACGCATTTTGCGATTTCATACAGTTACTTTTAGGTTTTCATTAAGAATATTTCTGTATTTATACTGATCCATGTTATGTTCTATAAAAACTAAATTTCTCATCCCAAAGGGAAAGAAACATCCCCAAACCATTATGCTTCCACTTACGTATTTAAAAAGACACAATAAGTTTTTCCGAATTCAATTTGTTATTCTTCTTTCGCCGCATAGCAATTCGTCCATCGAGCCTAAATGTAATAGATTGTAACTCGTTTGCAAATGTAACATTGTTTTAATATTATAAATCTTTGTTTATCATAGATTTTGGGAAAGCCAGGCGCTTTTTTGTTGGTAAAGTATTTCCTTGTTGGATGTCCACTCTGTGCATATGCTGTAATGGCCTAACAGTTTCAGGATTAGCTGTTATTGCAAACCATTCTCCTAAATCTGCTATAAGTTTCGCAGCATTAATATTTGGTTTTTATTTGATTTTTTGAAGGAAATATCTCTCTAACTCCTTCGGATTAGTTTGGAATGCAGTCCAGACTTTAGTGCATTTTCAACGCTTCCACAGAATTTTCATTATTTTATAACGTCAGACAATTGAACGCTATATAACAAAGATGTTTTTTGATATTTCGAATACTTTTACCATCTTTAAGATAATTAATAATTAAATTTCTAAGAGAACCTGCCATTAATTTGTAGCGTCCTGCCATGCTCACCTCAGATATTGAACTGTTAATATATTTTGCTAAACATGTATTAACTTTTAAGAGCAGTCAATAATTTTTGGGATGTGTTTTCATTTAAAACAAAATTTTATAACAAGAAACTCCATGTCCCATAACATCTCAACTAAAGTTTCGAGTGTTCGAATACCCAATACGTCTTGAATAAATTACTATTTCATTACCATGAATATTTTGATGATATTTTTGTTCTGGTATAATCAAAGCTTAAAACAGAGAAAAATACTACATTTGAAAAACATTTGTGATGTATTTTTCGATATTTCGATTTCGATTTTACGATCTATGCGAATAAATTTCTAAATTTCAGGTGTTCGAAAACAAATGTAAATTACGTAAAAATGCAGTTTTGGAAATTTAATTTGAACTTAAAATCAGGTGTATGTTGTAACAGATTTCAAACCGTATTTTTATGGGTTTTCCGCTGTATTTTTTAAAAGGGTTGAGGATAAAAATAAAATTAAAAAGATTTCTGTCACTGAAAAAAAAAACTTCTTGGGCAGGGAGGATTTCTGACGGAATGTACACATTTAGCACGTATCCGTAATGGCTAGCACGATCGGTAAAAAACGTAAATCAAAGCTGTCCTTGTTCTGCGCGCAGTGAAGCTTGTAAGCGTTAAATTCTGTGAAAATGAACGCGGGAAAACGCTCCCGCATATAGTTTCCCATAAATAGATAAATCATGAACTTAAGTATTGAGAAAGACCTTACGAAAACACTCGATGCATGCTGTCACTCTTACTTCGCAGAATAAAACGAAGATCGAAAAAATAACAAGATGACGGTCGATAAACAGATGTGTTTCGACTGTTGCCAATGCAGCTGGCAAAACAGAGTTAAAAAATAACAGCAAACGATAATTATCAAACGGATGTCGATTGCGATGGCAGAAAAAAATGTCTTTTTTGCCCTTTTAACACTTTCTTCTAGAAGGAAATGACAAGATATTTTTTAGCATTCTCAGTAAAGACGAGAATGAAACAGAAATGTTTTTATAGATTTATTAGCAACATCTGGTAATTTAACGGAAATTGAAGATCGTTTTAGATAAAAGGTAATTTTAGCGGTTAAATCTAAAGCGTAAACTGAAATTTTGACATGCAAGTTGAAAGGAAATACTCTGCTAAAGATATCTGCTTCTTGCCATTTCGAAAACTATTTACACGTGAACGGTTTTAGTCTTTATTTTCTAATTTCTTTTCTATTTTCTTCCCTCCCTTTTTTTAACCTAAAGTGTCTGAATTGAAACAGTTAAAAGCGTTATTAAAATTCTTTTTTGTTCCTTTCTTGACAGTCTTTGATAGCACATTAAAATATTTTACATTTGCGAATACAGTAGAATTCATTTTAACTAGCAGCAGCAATTGGACCTCGCCAATTCCGGATAAGAAATTTTTCCAGGTAACTGAATATATATTTTCAGTGTACTTATTCATATTTTGTGATGCTTTCTGTAGAAATTCCAGCATGCAAAATCTGTCGGTCATTTTTTTAATCCACCGGCAACAATTAAATAAATAGTGTTAAAATTCGTATAGATTATTTAAAATTAAAACGTACGCACACGATTTTATATTGCAAAAATAAATAAATAAAATAAAAAATAGCATTTTAGAATTGCCATATTAATTATAACATAATTACGGATATCTTCTTAGCGTGACAGCGGATAATTTCGAATGCCTGCCTATTCATAAGATTGTCGCTATAGTTGTAAAAATTCTCTGTATCTACAATAAAGCTTCATAACATCATGCTTGTTGTCTTCATCTTCCCCGTTTTCTTTTCCATCGTTCTCCTTTTCCAGTGCATGTTCGAATATTTAACCACATCTTGAGAAAGTGCGACTGAAAGAGAATTGTTTGCATACACAAAAGCACGCATCTCCTTTTCATTAAAACTAACCTTTTCCGAACATGTAACCATAAATCCGAGATATCAACCGCGGCCCCTTAATGTGTTCTAAAATCAAGAGAATCTTCGTCACTCGACTCATCATCTATGAACACGATCATACTTCGCAATCTACCCAAGAAGCAACATAAAGTAACTTTCTTTGCATCTTTCATATCATCAGTGCATTTTATTACGGAAGATGCTGTAAATTATAAAAGAATAGACATAATTAGATATGTAAAAACTAAAACTGTAAATGATATTAAGAATAATTTTATCTTTCTTTCCCTTTTTTGTATTTTCCGTAGACAATTTTGTTTTAAACTGACGTCATTCCCTAATAAACACATATTTTTTTAAGACAAGCTTAGTTAAACCTCAGACTGTTAACCCGTTTCCAGTTGATCAAGTATTGATTATATCACGAGAATCCCCAATGGGAATGTAGATAAGACCGTTCTAACACTGATATTTCGAAGGAATGCGAAACCTGTAGAATAGTTTGACTGCTGTAAGTGTTTTTATGGACTTCAAAATGTACATATTTCCTACATACTAGACAGTTTTTGTTAGAAATACCTCCACGAAGTCATCCTTCCGCTTAAGCTAAGACCCCCTTATACGCTTTATCGTATTTGATGGAATAAATAAAAAATATCATGTGTTGTAATATACAACATAGCAGGGTATTTATTGAATTCATAATTAATTTAAATATATGTCAGATTTTGCTTTAGAACATCCCAAGAAATTTCTCTCCTCTGTGACCCGGTTCTGTTTAATGCAGACTTATACTTCGAAGAATATTTACAAAACGTATATTTTTTAATTTTACATCATGACAGGCATGCTACATTATCTCAAAACCCGAACGTTAGTTAAAGAAGATTAGGCTTTTACCAATGGCTTCCTTTTCGAATAAACTTAACAACTACGTTTATCAGAATTGTATGAATTAATAACTTATGTTTGTTTGTATTTTACTTCGAGTTTTCCAACCAAAGCCGAAATTCGAAAATAAACACGTAATTAATTTATCTAATCTTAGAAAAACAAGGTATTAAAAGGCTTTTATCCCGGATGATTCCGATTTGGATTACGTCTTCCTGTTTGTTATTTAGTTAGTTAATTTTAGTATCGTATTTTCGAAAATATTGACTTCATACTGACTTATTGACTTCAGAATTTCATAGTTTGTGCAAATTTAATGACTTCTAGAAGGAGTATTTGTAAATCTGAAGCTATTTTCAGTGAGAAAAACGCAATGGTTTAAGAAAATAAGTTGCTGATTTCCTTAACTGTTATAGACTTTTAAAAATAAGGAAATTATTTATAGATACTGTTTAACTATACGGTGAACTCTCTTCGAGACAACTACGGACGTTTTCAGACAGTTATGGCTTTTTTGGAGATAGGGTTGTCTCAGGGAAGATAATCGATGGTGATATTGAATTATAGACATGCGTAATGGATTTATTTATTCAAGGCTTTTGCTGCTTATTAAAGAAAGACATTGATGTAGAAATAAGGATAATAACGTTATTTTAATAACATTAACACAAATTAAACACAAAGATTAAATAGCGATTAATGTAATAAAAACGTTAGGAAAGAAATATTTTATGTTCTTAGTTTTTTAAAGTGTTAGAAATACAAAAAAAAAAATTAAAATCAGAAATGTTTCCATTTTAACGATTGTCCAATTTCAAAGTTTAATATGGTTTCTCAGTAGAAATTATCAATCGACATGAGCCAGGTCAAATAGCTAAACATTTTATAGGATATAAGATGAATATGCATTTAGACTAACATGGAAAAGTTATTTATCTTCTGTATGTTTATCAAGTGATAAACAATGTCATGTGATTCTATAAAAATATTGAATGCTTTTAATTAGATATATCATGAATTAAATGAATTTTTATTTAATTCAATCAGATTAAAATTAAAAAATAATATTTTTGAGATCTGTATCTATTGCTTTTAAATAATTTAGTTTGTCGATTGATAACAGATAGATCAAATATGAAATAATAACATCTTACGTTTTTCCGAATGACAATAAACTCAAATGAAAAATGAATCAACGCAAAATCGTGTTTCGAGAGGAACAACCTTTTGGGCTAATAATATTTTGGAGGATGATAAATGCATGTTAAGCACAAAAGGGGGGCACTCCTAAAAATCTTTGCAAGATAGAATTTGACGGTAATGTGAATCAAAATACTCGTTTAATAAAATACTCGACAAATAAAATCTAGTTATTTGATTTTTCTTTTTTGATTTTCTTTTCTATAATAGTTTCTGCTTCATAAAGTATTACTTAATGAATCATTTTATTTTCTCTCTCCTAATAAGAATATTTTTGTTTAGCAGAAAAAATTGTCATATTTTTCCGCCTATTTAAAACTCTGTTTGCGAAAAAACATCAACAGCATCTTCAATAGCTTTACAACATGTTTCTGAATTTCAAGCTGTTTTATTGCTTGCCTCCCGGCACACATAGTTTAAATTCAATCATGTAAGCAGAGTCTTGCCCGGTTATTTTTTAAGGATGTCATTAGGTTCTTTTAACGATGCTACCATTATGTTTTTTTCTATCGATCGTTTTGAGTCATTAGGTTTTTTTATCGATGCTGGACAAAATATGAAATACCCTCACCGGAACTCGAACCTGGACCTCTCGAATACGCGCCGAGTGGGCTACCGTTACACCACTAAGGCATGTTAGAATAGGGGAGAAAATACTTTATATATACTTCCTTTTAACGGGCGACTGGGGATTAGGTGACCTAATCGCAAGCTCTTAGCGGTGACGAATTATCGTCCACCACCTTTTAATTCGTCCACCACAGCGGGCGCCAGTGTAGAGACATTAAGTTTTTTTTGAAGCAGGTTTCGTGAAAAATGTACAGTGCCCTCGCTAGGACTTGAACCTGGACTTCTCGAATACGCGCTGTGCTACCGTTACACCATGAAGGCATGCTGGAAGGAAAGAGAAAATACCTTATAAAGCAAAGAGGTAAATGCGTGCCCTGTACATTTTAATTAACTGTACCTTATACATTTATGTTCAACGAAGATAATTATACAAAATGACGGCATAACTCTTAGAGCATTTTGAAATCATGCATATATTCAGAAAATTAATGCATGTAATAATTTATAATTTTTAACTGAAAACGTTCAAAAAGATCTTTTTGAGAAATAGCAAATGATACTCAAATAATATAAAAAGTAAACTAAAATGAATAGAAAGATGGATATAATTCTTTTCGAGATCATCTTGATTTAAATGATACTCTACTCGATTTATTTTATTAATGTTATTTAATTTATGTTCTATACAGTGATATTTGAAAGTTTTTTTTGGGGGGGGGAAGGAGGGCAAGAGAAGATTTTGCATAATTCTTTTTTATTTTAAACTTCTTTAACCCTAATATAAGTGATTGGCAACGTTGATAGTCTTAAAGTAATTTATGAATTCAGATGTATTGAAATAAATTGCATTCCTTTATTACCTTTAAAAGAACCTAATTTTGCTTTGGCAACCAAAATTATTGAAATAACGTGGAGATACTTACTATTGAATATCTGAAGCGTTTATACATTTATGTATTTAAGTGCTAAGTTAAAAGCTGTTATAATGCTTAAACTCAAATGACATTAATATTTCACCAGAATGAAACTCAAAATGGGAAGCTATCTCGTTTAATTTTTGATACCTCCATTTTAATTGTTAGATTGAAGTATTTCTTATTTCAGCTATGAAAAACTATTTTACTGGAAAAGTTAGTTCTTTAATAGATTGATTCATGACAATCAGATTTATTAACCGTTTTTTGTCACTTCGCGTTGTATTCTGTCAACAGATTAATCATTAAAATTAAGTTTTCACATCTCCCAGGAATATATACTCTCATTTTCTGTAAAAAAAGAGGCATTCCTTTTATTATGTTTGTTTAATTTAACATGCGAAACAGAAACACAGGAGGGTTGTTTGTCTAGTTAGAGGTATACCTTCGTGGGGAACATTCTAGAAGAAACTTGGTCGTTTTTACTATTCACACTTTGGAGAAAAGTCACGAAAACGCCTATGCAGCCAAGCCTGCTGGCATTCCATTCTTCTGTTAAGCGCGAAATTTTCGTATCTTTAAAAATTTTCATTACAAGATTTTATTTAGTCTTTGCGTAGTATTAAATTCCACGAAGACTGTTGTAAAATTATAAGTTGATTAGTTGAAAGAGTTTATTAGCTTAAACTCATTATATAAATTTGAGAATTATATAAATATAAGGTAATAATAAAGAGCCGAAAATTATATAAAATAAATCATACTGATTTTTCTATATCGATTTAAATATTTAACCGTTGATAGTTAATTAAGTTTTTGATTTGGTTTGACTAACTGATTAAGAAAAAAAGCGAAAGATGTGAAGAATATAGCGCCTAATGCCTTTAAATGTGCTATTTCGAAGCAGTGCTTCTCAATACGTTTCAAAATTTAAAGTTGACAATAATGATTTATTTTTAAAGTGTTTCTAAAATTTCGCAGATAATTTCGCGTTTCTTTTAGTAGTTCAGCTTAGACCTCGTCTTTATTGACTCCGCATGTAAACTTTGTTAATTTGCAAAACAAAAGCTGCAAGCATGCATGTTCTGAGCTGTCAACTTCGAAAAAAAAGGAACCGACTGCAATAACATCAAAAATAGATGGGAAGGGACTTGAAGTCATTTGAATTTTAATTCTTTATGCATCACTATCTGCCAAAGCATGAAGGGAGGGAAAAGAAGCCAGCAATTCGGGAATGTGCTGAATCATTTCAAGAATGTTGTATGATAACCGTCGCCGAATCAAACTAGTGTGATACGTTCCACGACGCTGAGATATTATTTATTATTTAATGAAAACAATAACGTGCGGATCTCTGATATTTTTAAGTACTTTGATGCTGATGCCGATGATATTAAAAACGATTAACTTCAAAGCTCGGAATAATAATTTCTTATTTAAACTAATGGCGTTCCAGAAATTAGATTTACAAATGTTCTGAATGAAAGAGTTAAAAAGATGTTCTCAAATTAAAATACCGTTTCAACGGAATGAGCTTTTTAGAATTCTCCCTACCTCCTTGTTAAAAAAATAGTTCTATTGGTGACGCTGATGATGATTGTTAGTTAAAGTAATAAAACAGAAATACAAATAATTTCAGATAAAATATTTCCTGTTACGTAAATTTTACAACTCAGTATTTAAAATATGTTGTGTTGATGTAATAATTGGTGTACTTTTTGTAATAGATGCATTCGCTTCGTTTAAATAAATTGTTTTATTGTTTCCTTTTCATTAATTCACTCTTCAGGAGTTTTGTATTAAAAATGCTCTTTTACAAGACTGAACGGTGCTTTCTTTCCTAATATTAAAATGTTTAACTTACAGAAGCGAGTAACAGTTTATTATTTATATTTGTTTCCTTCTTTATTTAAAATTGTAGATTTATTTAAAATTATTTAAAAATTGATTCGTAATAACTTTGTATGCAAAAACTTTAAAATGCTGTCAAGAATGGTTGCAAAATTACAACGTAGAATATAAAATGTGGAGATTAATCTTGAAAGGGGGGAGAATTTTCCATTTAGGAAGAGCTGCTCACAGTAAAATATTTAGTTGGTTTAATTTAATTTTATTTTTATTAAAAAAAGTGAGTAAATAAACTTTGTTTTTGTTCATCACTTTTCTTGTCAGACACAATCGAACAGTGTTTGTAAACCTAAACATCAAAGCAGACCTGTAAAAGCGTTAAATAAAATAATGTATGTGACACTGCTCACAAACGAATGATAAGTGCCAAGCAAAATACTAACACATTTGCTAGCTGCTTGCAACATCTAAATTGAGACGCGGGGAAGAAATCTATTCCTTCATATCTTTTACATTTGTGTCATCGTTCTCTACACTGCGGAGAAGAGTGCTGGAATTTTAAAGAAAGAACTAGGAAGAATAAACAATTTCCTTGTAGTAGGTAAGATTTTCTGTTGTTCGTATTTATATTCTTTACGCTGGAAAAAAAGTATCTAATGTAGTGCAAATAAACTGCCTAGCGGAAATTCTTTTTATGATCTTTTAAAAAAGCATTCCCAAGAAGATAGTTTTTTATTTAAGGAAATACGATGACATACCTTTTAGATAATTTGGTCGGATAAACTTTTAAACTTTTGAAAAATGATTATGATTACTGATTATCTTCAATAATCACTTAATGTTCTCGATCCGGAATTCTCAACTGGATCCATACTTACTCCGTGGGGGTCGATGACATTTTAAAGGAGGTCATCGGCATAGTTAAGATCCCAGTGATTATAAAAAATTATTAATAAAATTGATAATAAATTATCTATTCCTATCAGATTGTATCATGTAGTAAGAAAATAAAGAAAGTAAATCATATCGAATAAACAAAGAGGTAAATACACTAAAATTAATTAATGTATTTTAAAAATCAATAGTATAATTAACAATATAAATTAATAGTGCAATATGAAAAAGGAAAACGCAACAGTATAAGAAAACACAATAAAAAAATACGAAGAACACAAAGCTAGAATGAAAAACAAGAAACAGGTTGAATACACTCACGTTTGTGAAAATTGCAACACCATGAAGGACTTACGCGAGTGAGCTAAAATTTTCAGGAAATGCAAAGTAGCGCATGATATGCAAATGATTAGAATTGCAAATTCGTAGCGCATGCGTATGCTGAGCAGCGCCCTCTGAACGGCTGATGGATCCGAATAAATAGACGGCTGTAGCGAGGCGTGTATGGTTATCGGTGGTTATCTGCTAGTGGTAAACGTTAACTCAATCTGTACTTATGCCTCGTCGACGAAAGAGAGCGAGATTTGAACAACTTACAGAGTTTGAACGAGGGAGAATCATCGGCCTTCGTGAAGCTGGATTGTCGTATCGTGCAGTAGCCTCTCGTGTGCAGCGTAACAGCAGCACAGTGATGCGCGTTTGGAAGCAGTGGACGGACGAGTGTCGGACAACTCGGAAATCCGGGAGTGGACCCCGAAATGTGACGTCAGCTCGCGATGATAGACACCTGGTCCGCATGGCGCGGACGGACCGTACAGCTTCCTCTAGACAATTGGCAGCACTGTGGTCAATAGCTACAGGTGTTTCATTGTGTGCTTCATCAATTCGTAGACGTCTGCTGCAGTGTGGACTGCGCGCACGGACTCCTTTATACAGGATCCCCCTAACGCACGACCATCGCCGCCTGCGGCTACAATGGGCCAATCAGCATAGAGACTGGCGTGCTGATTGGCAGCATGTCGTGTTTTCTGACGAATCCCGCTTTAATTTGTGGTACCATGATGGCCGCATTCGTGTCAGACGCTATGCCGGTGAACGCCACCTTCCGGAGTGCATTATCGAACGCCACAGTGGACGAACACCCGGAGTTATGGTCTGGGGCGCCATAGCATATCATAGACGATCTCAATTGCTACGAATTGTGGGCAATCTGAACAGCAACCGGTATATCCGTGAAGTTCTACAGCCCGAAGCTGTTCCCTTCCTTCAAAGCTTGCCAGGCGCTGTATTTCAACAGGACAATGCCCGCCCTCATACTGCTCGGATTGTTAAATCCTTCTTTGCAGCGCAGCAGGTACAGCTTCTTCCTTGGCCTGCGTGTTCCCCGGATATGTCGCCAATTGAACATGTGTGGGATGTCATTGGTCGGCGTCTTGCTCGTGATCCTCGTCCTGTTGCGTCTGCAGACGAACTTTGGGTACGCGTACAAACGATATGGAATGCTCTTCCTCAGTCAGACATTCAAACTTTGTTTGACTCCATGCCACGTCGTGTAGCAGCACTTATTGCGGCGCGTGGTGGCCACACAAAATACTGATTCTGATCTCTTGTTCTTGTTTGTTTGCTTTGAACATTTAATCATTTATTTGTACCACTACCACTCAACTGTGTATTAAATTGCATTCAATTATGACGATTCCTTCTTGGTGTTGCAATTTTCACAAACGTGAGTGTATTTCTGAAGGAGGTGATTTAAAAATTAAGCAGTTTTATGCCAAATGTTAAAATCATTGCATCAATGCATCAAAATCCTAAAGGAATTTTACAAGAAGATCAAATTCCAATTAACTTCGTTAACAGTTTACTAAAAAATTGCTAGAGTGGTCTACACCATATAAAATATTTTAAGGTGATGAATTTTCTGCCTGAAAGCTCAAATAAAAATTCTGATGTGTACACCACATGACTTCCTTGTACAGACTATTAAATTATACTCATTCATTTCATTTAAACTTATTGTATTTAATTAAATCTACTTCGTCGAAAGCGCATAAACCACAATAGAATAAACGCACTCTTTAAAATTCGCTATATTTGTTTACCATAGCGACACTCTGGCGCTAAGTTCACTTAACAACGTTACATCTAATTTATTTTATAACTCAGAATGCACAAAAATTATGTATAGCATCTGAATAATTATTTAATCGTTGTCACATGTTCTATTCAAATACTATAATAAATATAACAATGTATAAAAGAAATTAAACAAAAATAATAGTTTATAAAGAAAAACAAAATCTGAAAGGTTTCAGATTTTAAATTACGACCAAAGGGGCGTTTTTTAACGACTTGTGTGTTACCTTTATTTATTAAATATCATATTTTACGTACTTAAATTATAAAATTCAGTTCAACAACAATATAGCAAAATAATTTTAAAATGAGCATATCTTTAGAATTTCCGATACAAAGTCTCGTGCGGTGGAGATAAAAATGTTTTTTTTTTCGTACTGTATTGCTATTGTTCGCTTTGAAATCGTCCAGTTTGCTAATCAAAAATTCGTTGAAGAGTTACAAAATATAAAATCGATAATAAAACAAATTTCAAATTCAAATTAAAGCCATATTTTTTGGATACATGGCCATATTTTTTGAAAGATTACATTATTCAAATTTTGATGATTTGATGGATTATCACCATGCGAGAAACATACATACATTCATGCAGATTCTTAATTATTTAATTTCTTTAAATATAATACAGGGCTCTAATATTTGGTGGCAACAAGTTGAAAAGAGTTTCGCCGTTTGTAATCTTCAATGCAAAATGCCAAAAAGAAATTAATATAGAAAGGAAGAAACAGTTTTTCACAAACGATTCAGTATTTCTCATTCAATTAATTCAGTTATCACTTCGCGACGAAGCAAAATTACATAAAAACTCAAAATTTCTATATTAAAAATTACGAAGTAAATCTTAGACTTATTTCTTCGAATAAATTCCGGAATGGGTTAAGCATGATTTAATTTTCAATAATAAAAGAAGGCGTTAGCTTTCTTGTTGCCAAGTTTAGTTTCTCTAGATTGGCAACAATTCCACTATGCTGCTAAGTTTCAAATGTAAACAAATATGGCTGCTATGGTAAACAAAAATTAGGCTTAGCGCACTTAAACAACTTTTAAATTGTGGATAATTTTACAACTATAAAATCAGGTTAACTAAAGTATAAAAACCTTAACCAAAAGATAAGAACAACATAATTCAATCATTTTTAAAGCAAAAAATACACAATGTACCAACATATAAGCATAAAGAAACTGAGCTCACTAAGCCGAGTAATAGAGAGGGTATATAGTATTTTGGTACCCATTGCAACCAAAAAGGGAATTCCAAATACAAAAGTCCCAAATACAAAATTTCAACGTTCTGAGGCTACTCGTTTTTGTTACGCGAGATACATATATACATACGTACGTACGTACGCACAGACGCCCCCAAAAAAATCTCTTCTGAATCCATTTTAAATCAGTTTTATAATTCGTTTGGGGAAACAGAGTCCTTTATTCTGTCCTTAAGTACAGATGTCAAGCAAAAACGTCATTAAATTGCATTCGAAAGCTGTCAAAATCGATATTTTCGTTGAGATATGATACCCAAAATTTTTAGCAATTACAGTACTTCCTTTTTACTTCACTTCCTTTTTACTTCGTACAAGGAAGTAAAAAGGATAAAGAAGGATGTTTGAGAGGATTTTATAGTGTAATTTGTATTACTGCAAATTTTTCTTGATTTTACTTTTATTAACAGAAGGGTTAATCTATTCTAAGTCGTCATGATAAGCCCAAAGACAGGAAGACTTTATTTTTTCTAAACTTTGTTTCTTTTTTTCTTGCATTACTAAACTGCTTTTCAAATCCTAAAATTAAAATTCCTGCTTTAGTTCAACTTTTGGGGAATTTTTAATTTGCTAACGTCAGTTTATTTCGCGAATGGCGCTGAACTAGCTACCATTATCGTCCAATCTTTACTTCTGAATTTCTATCTTTTGTTCCTTTGTTTTCTCAGTGGTAAGTTCTCTGTTAATTTTAATGTATACTTTGTAATTATTACATTTTATTTGAGTTTTAATTTCAGTAAAATGTGTGTATCTTTCTTTTACTTCACTGGACATTGAATCTATTTTGTATGGATTTGTTTTAGTGTATTTTTATTTCATATACGGAATTCCATCGTGGAGGCATTCAAAATTTCCAGGTGAACTTGTAGAGACATTAGAATTTTTGATGCTGAGAGACGTAAAAGATGAGCAATGCCCTCGCCGGGACTCGAACCTCTCAAATACGCGCCGAGTGTGCTGGCCATTACACCGCAAAGGCATGCTAAGAAGGTGGGAGAAATGCCTTATAAACTGTTAAAATTAAAAAATGTAGAATGGATCATCAGCTGATTTTGAGTGAGCAGAAACGCAGAGATTTTTCTGGGGGAGGGGGAGGTATTCACCTGAATATATATATGTAGGATATAAGAAAATACGATAGCTGCTTAAAAAACTAATTGGCGATCTCAAAATTAACGTTCTAAATTTTGTGATCTCCCCCTAAATTCATCTGTTCTTCCGAATTCGAGATTTTTCTACGTTACGTAACATTACTGAAAAAGGCAACCAAAACTAAGACTAACCAATCATAACTTATCTCTAGAATCGCGCCCACTCTGCAATGAATACTCTGGTGAGCTAATTACGTCACCTTCTTCTACTAGCTTCTACCTTGCTAATAGCTTCTCGCTTTGTTTCCCTGTCTAAAATGATGTCGTCCCCGTTAATTCTGTGTATATGAGAAATTATTGTAATTGTTTATGATCAAAAAGTGTACTGTCTACGAACAATGCTTCTAATGTGCCTGGAAATAAAAATGGTAATTAGCTGAACTTATATATATATATATATGTGTGTGTGTGTGTGTTATGTACAGAGGCTGTTCGCACATTTTTTAGACGATGTATATTGTATTCACAAAACTAAATTACATAAAATTCTTGTGTTTTAAATGCTCTATTTGACATCCCTTATTCTGAGCTATCTTTCGACACCGCATTTTCTAGGATAATAATGCCTTTTGAAGTGTCAGAAGAGGTATTCTATCCCATTCCTCCCGAACAACTTTCCAGAGTCCTGTTAGGGTTTTGGGACAACATTTGAATAATGCAGTTGTAGAGACATTAGGCATTTTTTTCGATGCAGAAGAGGTGAAAAATGAGCAACGCCTTCGCCGGGAATCGAACCACGGACCTCTCGGTTACGCGTCGAGCATGCAGACCACTACACCACGAAGGCATGCGAAGAAGGAGGGAGAAATACCTTATACAGTTTTTAAAAGTCCGAAAGCACAAAAATCCATAGGTTACACATCGGGAGATTTAGTAGGGATATCAGTGAAGGGTATGGCCTTGATGCCAGTTTTTTGTTCCATTTCTTTTAGGAAATTTACAGTGGATTTTGATGTGTTGCTGCTAGCTTTGTCCTGGTGGAGTCTCACAGATTGATGGCACTGTGGGTAAAGCGATGGTATTTCATTCAGAAAAATTGGAGATAAAATATGTTCCTGATAGTATTTGGAGTTAATCTTGTCATTTTTTTTGCACTCTCTTTATTTTTAGCTTGCCATTATAAGAAAAACCAGCAACAATCATGAATCCCTTAGAAAAACTATCGATTGCTTGAACCATGTACTTAAATTTTTTGTTTCCCTTTATGATAATAAATGGCTCTTTTTTTATTACAAGCATTTAAATACACCCATGCTTCATCTATTGTGACAATTTGTTTTCCATTTTTCTTTGGATAAGTGTTTCTCATATAGAATTCTGCAGCGTGTCCCGCGTTGAGCGATATGCTTTGGAAGAAGACGATGCACATTGCGTTTTTTCGCTTTCTTAAGATTTAAATCAACGTTTATTGTTTTGTTTACAGTGAACACCGAGCATTTTAATGATTTTGCAACTTTCCTTTGACTAGGGGGATTTTCTTTTAACTTTAAACAACGTACCTTTGCAATAATCGAAGATGTCCGTTTTTGACTTGGATACTTGTTTGGAATTTTTGTCCCACTTGAGGCTCCAATTTGACGTTTTTTTCTTTTCTTGTTGATGATATTACCTATCGACGCTTTAGATATCACAAAACCATGACTCTCACATCGTTTTTGGATAACGGAGTATGCATATTTCTCTTCGGAAAGAGCGCAAATGTAGCCTTCGAACCGCTGCTTTGCTAAATTCGCCATTTTGAATAAAAACAAAACTTTCAAGCCACAGACGATAATTTTGACTTTTAAAAACATAGTACAATTGCAATTACTTCTTTTGCAGCAAACAATTTTTTATTACCGCTTACCAAAATCGTCTCAAAATTGTGCGAACAGCCTCTGTATGTGCATGTGTGATAGATAAATGTGTACACGTGAATGTAATTATGAATTAAAATATAATACAATAATTGGTTTATTATTTATAGTTACTTTTTCATTAATTTTTTCTAGAATCCTCTAATTTTTCTTTTTTAAGAACTGCTACATGCATATATATGAGTTACGATAAATCGCAGCTCTATAATCGTGTGGGTCGCAAGACTAAAACTTTTGTGAAACTTAATGTAACCTATCATCATAACATTAAACGTTTTTAAAAAATTATATTTAAATATTATATGCAGTTGTTGCGTTGAAGTAATTCGGTATTTATGCAGAAGTATACTCGGGTTTTAGAATATATATCGTATACATAATGTAGGTGTACTATAAGTAGTTTGGAGCTTGCAGATTTAGCGACTGACCATCAAAAATGTGTTTATTTGGGTTTGCCTTCTGCATATAAGTGGGATAAAAAGGATGTCTGCTTACATACTAATTAAAAACTTTTAACATTTTAGTATTTACTTAAAAATGAAGATATTGATCAACAATAGTCGTATGGAGCTCGTAATACTTTTTTTACAGAGCGTATCTCACTTTAAATTAAAAAACAAAACTTATGTAGCATAATGCGACACCATCATTTTACGAAATTTTTTTCATCTGTGATAAATGCCAAGATGTGTGAAGTAATATTAAAAATATATTTTATTTTGTTCATTTTAACTCCATGAAAATGCAGATTCACAGCAGTTTTAAAGAGCTGTATATTTTTCGTTAAGACTGAAAAAAAATAATCAGTACCTGTGCTTCAGTATTTCTCTATTTCAATGTTAAGAGTAGCATTTCATAGTGGATAAGATGCAAGTTATTAGTAAAACACATTCTGACAAGGCATCCACTGCGATTACACATGTTGTTATTGCTAAACCGTGTGTAAGGATATCATGGGTTCGGATAACCGGTGTGCTTTGAGTTATGAGGCAGAAGGATTGGTGGTGCTGAAGAAGCAATGGATTTTGCTTCAGAAAAATGCGCGGCAGAATATTGCAGTTACGAGAATAGTAACATTGTTCTGAATTTCACGGGACTGAATTAGAAGAATCTGATGTTTATTTCATGTTTTTGAAACGTTTATAAAACGTTGTAAAAACATAATTCAATGTGAAAAACTTTAGTTTGGAAAAGAAACAATACAGAGTCTCCAGAACAGATTTCCTATCAGCCAATACACTCGCATATTAAACAGTGTTTGCATATGATATGAAGCTTATTCGAGTAAACAAAATGCTCTTGATTGAGCTAAAATATTACAATAATCATTAAACGTCTCGCATTGTTAATACTGAAATTTAAGGGACTGTAGGATTTAATTTACTAATAAAAAGCGCGAAAATTAAATTTTTAAGGGACTTGTTTGTTCTTTCGGAAAGCAACATTTTAATGCATCGATTTTAGGTTCAAAACCTTCTCCTTAAGTGAAAAAAGCCATTTAATGCTCTTTTAATAGTTTACCAATAACAGGACGGAATTTTCAATAAATGAAAACTTTAACTATCGAAAAACATTAAATAATCGAAGGACTTTAAATATTCTCTCATGTTTTCAATGTATTTCATAAACAGCTTATTGTGGCGACAAGGTAAATTAAGTCGATAACGACGCAAATAAATCTAAGTTTTCCAAATAAAAAATTCTATTTTGGAATAAGGACAGAATTATGGATACGAGTTACGATTGTTCTATCGATTTCGTTTAAAGAATAGTATTCCTAACTTGTTTTTGAAGCGAAATTCATTAACGTTTAGGAGTTTAAATTAAAAAAACTTTACTTTAATTTGAATTTTATTTAATTATTTTTGGTTTGCTTCTCTTCTTTTAAATATTTATTTTTTTTTCTAAAACAATATGTACATGATATTATACTTTTTAAGAAGCATAATGATCGTATGAACATGATGCCAATTTGAGAAATAAATTAAATAAAGCTTGCTTACAGTCCGGAAATTTTGATCATGAGATTCCTTTTAGTAAAACTAGGATACGGATTTTACATTTTGATATGAGTTCCAAAGAAAACAAATAATTTCATTGACAAAAGGATTTTCCATACTTTAACCAAATCTTCGTTATATCTTTTGCAACAAGAAAGAAAATTAAGAGGAAAGCATGGGTTTAAAAAACAATTATATTTATACACTCACGTTTGTGAAAATTGCAACACCATGAAGGACTTACGCGAGTGAGCTGAAATTTTCAGGAAATGCAAAGTAGCGCATGATATGCAAATGATTAGAATTGCAAATCCGTAGCGCATGCGTATGCTGAGCAGCGCCCTCTGAACGGCTGATGGATCCGAATAAATAGACGGCTGTAGCGAGGCGTGTATGGTTATCGGTGGTTATCTGCTAGTGGTAAACGTTAACTCAATCTGTACTTATGCCTCGTCGACGAAAGAGAGCGAGATTTGAACAACTTACAGAGTTTGAACGAGGGAGAATCATCGGCCTTCGTGAAGCTGGATTGTCGTATCGTGCAATAGCCTCTCGTGTGCAGCGTAACAGCAGCACAGTGATGCGCGTTTGGAAGCAGTGGACGGACGAGTGTCGGACAACTCGGAAATCCGGGAGTGGACCCCGAAATGTGACGTCAGCTCGCGATGATAGACACCTGGTCCGCATGGCGCGGACGGACCGTACAGCTTCCTCTAGACAATTGGCAGCACTGTGGTCAATAGCTACAGGTGTTTCATTGTGTGCTTCATCAATTCGTAGACGTCTGCTGCAGTGTGGACTGCGCGCACGGACTCCTTTATACAGGATCCCCCTAACGCACGACCATCGCCGCCTGCGGCTACAATGGGCCAATCAGCATAGAGACTGGCGTGCTGATTGGCAGCATGTCGTGTTTTCTGACGAATCCCGCTTTAATTTGTGGTACCATGATGGCCGCATTCGTGTCAGACGCTATGCCGGTGAACGCCACCTTCCGGAGTGCATTATCGAACGCCACAGTGGACGAACACCCGGAGTTATGGTCTGGGGCGCCATAGCATATCATAGACGATCTCAATTGCTACGAATTGTGGGCAATCTGAACAGCAACCGGTATATCCGTGAAGTTCTACAGCCCGAAGCTGTTCCCTTCCTTCAAAGCTTGCCAGGCGCTGTATTTCAACAGGACAATGCCCGCCCTCATACTGCTCGGATTGTTAAATCCTTCTTTGCAGCGCAGCAGGTACAGCTTCTTCCTTGGCCTGCGTGTTCCCCGGATATGTCGCCAATTGAACATGTGTGGGATGTCATTGGTCGGCGTCTTGCTCGTGATCCTCGTCCTGTTGCGTCTGCAGACGAACTTTGGGTACGCGTACAAACGATATGGAATGCTCTTCCTCAGTCAGACATTCAAACTTTGTTTGACTCCATGCCACGTCGTGTAGCAGCACTTATTGCGGCGCGTGGTGGCCACACAAAATACTGATTCTGATCTCTTGTTCTTGTTTGTTGGCTTTGAACATTTAATCATTTATTTGTACCACTACCACTCAACTGTGTATTAAATTGCATTCAATTATGACGATTCCTTCTTGGTGTTGCAATTTTCACAAACGTGAGTGTATTTAACTTTAAATGAGACTTAAAATCAATATTTCCGACGTTCCTTTCGTCGGGTGGAAATTCTTTAAATCATGTAATTTCGGGAATGTTTTCAGTTACAGGTACAGACAAAGAAGCTGAGCCATCACCTTTATTGTGAGATGAAATGAAGATAGAAGTAAGTCCGTCTGGCCACGATGTGGCCTATGACATCAAATTAGTTGTCCCAAGTTTTAAAAAAAGTGATAAGATAGCGTTAACTTGTCCATACAACCCGCCAGCCGTTTATATGAGTTTATCATTTCCATGTCTCTTTCAAAACTTTCTTGCTATTCTATAATCCTTAAAAAACATGTTCAGCGATGAAAAGTCCATGTTGCTTAAATTCCTGACGTATATTATTAAGTAATGCACAAATCTCTGCATAGGGCTGCCAACTTTCAATTACTTTACAGTTATAGCAGAGATCAGAATCTTATAGCTTTTATTTCCGTAAATATGAAGGACGTCTGCTCTGCCGAAAGTCCTTTAAATCTGACTGCAATAAAAATCATGATATATTAATTCTTTTTCCGTTTATCCTTTGTTTCTTTCTGAAACTTCCCAACTGTGCATCCATTTCTCATTTCCCTTCCTGCAGCTCAATATTGTCGATATCTGTCTGTTCTGTAGCTCCTTTTACTAGCGTGTCCGCCATTTCATTGTCAATGTGCGTCCTCAGCCATTTAAAAATGATTCCTGTTTCTTAACAAATTCCTGATAAAGATCCTTAATCTGTATTATTAGTTTGTTTGATTGGGCCGGATGGAAGACAACTTGTAAAGTAGAGAGATAGCCAGAGTATATAACAATTCTACGACTACCATGAAGTGTCATTCTAATCCATATTAATGATCTTGACTGAGGTCTTGCCTCATCTAACTAGCTGTTAAGCTTCCACCACAGTTTCGAGGGAAAACGCCCCCCTCCGGGGCTTTCCGAAGATGTTCCATCACTTTCCCCTACCATCAACCTATTGAAAGGATTTCTCTTCACCTTGTATTTTGAGTATCTGCTTGTCTCGCAGACAGTACGGGATTCGAATTTGGGTCCTTCGGTATGGCAGTTAGCGTCACCCACCACTATCCTGTTTCAAAGCGCTCCCTCCTCGTCCAAAATAAAAGATCTTCAAAAATATAACAGATCTAATTCATTAGATTTTTCCATTTGAGACGGCCATATAAAAATTTCAATTTTGCATATTTTTATCCTATTTTGGAAAAAAAACTCATAATAATGTGATGTGTATTCTGTTTGATTTATGTTATGTCATTTTGTACCTGGACATTTTCCCCTATTTCTACAGTCTTAGGGTAGAATTTCTGGAGTTCCATTTTTCTTAACTAGAGCAATACTAGGACGTTAAGCCTACTAACGTACTCATGGTGCTTCTATAGCTGAGAAATAAAAACTGTAGCCAAGTAAAAATCCATTAGAATTCTTCATAAAATTATCATTATTTTCAAAGCCCATAATAAAAAACTAGTAAGCCTCCGATTCTTTAACGAATAGAATAATGCTTTCAATTAAAACTATCAACCAATGTCCTCGAATCCTGTCCAATATTCAATCCTTATTTTCAGTCCTCAATGATTTGTCTCGAATAAATTAAATAATCCTTAATGATCCGTCCGAATAAATGATCTGTCTTGAATAATATTGATGTTAACTCGAGGACACGGAGAGAATACAATTTTTTTTACTGTTTGATGATCTCTATTAGACAGTGTTTGATTATTGTCATTTTTGAAACATTACTTGAAAACATTGATCATTTGAATAAGTCCACTTCACACACAGTTATTTTGCTTCTCGCTTTTTTTTATTCGCCATTTTTACTTCCTTGTACGAAGTAAAAGAAGGATTTTCATTGCCAAAAATTTCGGGTATCATATTTCAAAGAAAATATTCATTTTGACCGCTCTCGAATCCATTTAAAGGATGTTTTTGCGTAACAGTTTTCCCAAAACGGATTGAAAAATGGCCTTAAAATGGATTCAGAAGAGACATTTTTAGTTACGTCTGTACGTGTGTATGTATGTATCTCGCATAACTCAGAACGTTGAAATTTTGTATATGGCACTGCTATAACAAGTAGTTCTGCACCTCCCTTTTTGGTTGCGATGGGCCGCCTCAAAAGTATATAAATATATATATATATATTCGCACATTGTTACCCGCCTCGGTGAGGTCAGTTTGTTTCCTTATATGTTGGTAAATTGGGCATTTTTTGCTTTAAAAGTGATTGAATTATGTTGCTCTTATGATCCGGTTAACGTTTTTATATCTTTAATTAATCTGTGTGTAATAATTGAAGAATGATCAAGAATTTAAAAGTTGTTTAAGTTCAACTAAGCCTAACGAGACCGCCATTTTTTTACATATGAAAACTCTTAGTAAAAAAGGGAATTTAGGCAGTTTTTGCACATTCAGAGTCTTTTTGCTGAGTGGGACCAAGAATAAACTTTCAGTTTTGAGCACCGAAAGATCTGCTTTCTTGTCCTCTGGCCGAATTGTCTGTTTTTGCGCAGAAACTGTAATTTTAATTATAAAAATGATTTTTTAACTGTATTTGGTGTTTTATGTTTTTCTGTATTTTAAAATTTTTAGGGAAGATGTTTTGAGTTTTATGTATTTTTGCCTTGTCACGAATTGAGGACTTAATTCAATGACTGAGAAATATATCTATAATTAAATTTGAGGAAATAACTTTAGATTAAATGCACCAAAAATGTGTATAATTTAAAAGGCCGCACAAAGAAATCATGTGGTGTCCACCTGAGATTTTTTTCTTATATATTATTGAATATATTATTCGAATCTTAAAATTTAAAATTTTAAATGTATAAAAAAAACATCTTAAGTGTTTTTCAAAATAAAATTCTTAAAACTTAGGCTTCACCATTTGATTGCTTTACAAATCCTTCCCATCCACAGCTTTAAAACAAAGAACACTTAAAGTAAACATTTTGATAGTTTTCAGCGTTTTCAAATACTGAATTAGTATTTTTGTGTGTTAATTGTTTGTATAAACTTTGTGAATTAACGCTTCAGAAGAGCAAAAAAATTAATTAAAATATTTTTAACCTTTTTCATAATTCCCAAGCAGTAACAATTTTTAAGAGATACCTGAAGAAATTCCGAATAGCTTCATCATCCATATGCTTTCACCAATTTACATCTGAAATATAAATAGTGTAGCGAATATGATAAAAGTATAGCAATACTTAATACTCTGTAAACGGGAACATTGATCAGCTGATTGCGTGCACGGCGAACACGTGTTCTCTTTTCCCCATTTCTTATATAAGATCCTCAAATGAAACGTTATAGGCAGAATTCTGCAATAAAAAATTTATTGCCGAATAAATGACTATCATATAGGAGAGGCACGTGCTTATAATTTAGAATGCTAAAAAATAATAAGAGAAAATAAGAGAAAATCTCCAAATAAAAGAAAAAGAACTCTTCCTCTCAATAAGAGAAAACTAACCGTATGAAAATAAAAACATGATGCATATAAAAATGTCACTTCTACTGGTATGTTCCCATTTATTTGGGGAAAGAGAAAGAAAAAAATGCTTTTGCATTATTTTATTTTCGATGGAACAAATGCTCTTAAAATAATTGGAAGAAAAGCGGAAATAAAAATATGCATGTCCTTTTTTATTCAAGCTTAATGAAATGTTTTGTTTGAAATAAGAAATTGTTACCTGCTAATCCTGCTTTGAAGTTCGTGGGCGAAGAGGCGAAATAAACCTTATCTATTTTTTATAATTACTTTATTTCTTTAACTTTTAGGTTAGAATAGTACTAATCCCACATGAACCGAAAGTTATTTAAACGAACCTGCGTAGAATTTAAACATGCTTATTCCCCTTCATTGTTACTTTTCTAATTATTCCTAATATCAAAATAAAATAAGAAGAAATGAATCATAACAACTAAATTTTATGAAGTCAGTTTAATCCGATTAAAAGCTAAGTAAAAATTATTTATATATATAAGTTAAATATACAGCGGGTTCATCGAAGTCTCCTTGCGCGGCCTTTATATTCATACACATATATTTTCAATTATAAAAATGCTTTAAATTCCGTGAATATTCATGTTTTAGCAGTTTTAAATTTTTTAAAGAAAACTGAATTGTAAAAAATCATGAATAATTTTTATATGGTCATTTTGTCTTATATTTATTTATATTTAGAAACCCTTTATATTCATTATTGATATGTCGAGCTTTAGAAACTTTTAAATTGAAATACTGAAAAAAAATGAAATTACAATACACTTATTTATAAATTTTATATATCTTTAGGCTTACCTATCAGGCAATAAAATCAGGAGTATATTCTAAAAAGGGAGGTAACTTGGCTAAAAAAAGAATGGAGCTCAAGTACAACATCAATTAAAAAACGTTTTTTAGACCTGTAGTTCAAATATAGGTAGAAGCCTCGAAGCTTCTACCTATGTTTAAAATGGAGATCTCTCGCCAATATATCGTTTGGTGTTCGTTTCTTTTTGATGCTCCGTGGTTTCGTTTTGCAACTAATTTATTCTAAGAATTATAAAGAATAAAATACAAAAATATGACTTCCGTATGACAAAAATAAATAGGCTTGATTTTAAACTCCGAAATCATATTCTTGTGCACTATTGTGAATAACTAAAAGTAAAATAGCATTTTAAGAAAATGCTAGTAAGTCTTCCAAATAATTTCCTAATTTTTTAATGAATAAGTGAATGCGTGAAACTCGCTAAAGTAGGAATTGCATGGAAATGAGAATGGGAGAATAAAAGTTAGAGAATAAATCCGACTTACCTGTTTTCGAAAGTAAAACTCTTAATTAGGATTCCATTCTGAATTGTTTTACAATTTGTTGCCATCAGAAGTTTCAAAACAAAGGATAATTAAAATAAACAGTTTAATAATTTCCATAGTTTTCAAATACTGAATTAATACTTTTGTGCGTCGATAGTTCGCATAAATTCTGTGAATAAATATGCCGGAAGAGAGAGGGGAAAAAAATTAACCAAAATTTAAAAAAAAAAAAAAAATTACAGTTCCAAGGAGTAATAATTTTTATGAGCTATATGGAACAAATACGGATCTCTTCAATAATTTACATCTCAAATAAATATAAGTAGTATAGAGAACATAAAAGAATATAAAAAAAGTATGGCAACTTTGTAAACGTAAACATTAAGCAGCTGAATGTGTCCCCACAGGTATTTTTCCCTTCGCATTTCTAATATAAGATTTCGGATATTTAATAAATTAAGCAAGGGGCATTTCTATGCAGTTTGTTGCAAAATTTGAGTCATTATTATAACTGAAAAATGTTGATAAATATTTTATTAGTCCAAAGGGATTTAGTCCCGAAGGACTATTACTTTCGTTTTGCGATTTTGCGTTGAATCACTCTGAATGCCCGTTTCACTTTTCAAATTGTTGCCACTAAATGTTATCGCTCTGCATTAAATTTTAAAAAATGAAAAATCTGCATAAATGTATGCATGTTTCTCGCATTGTGATAAAACCTAGAGCCA
>KK116915.1:303897-333677 GCA_000611955.2 Stegodyphus mimosarum
TTTTTTTTTTTTTAGAATTTATTTTATTTGTGTTATTTATTTTTCTAAAAGGAGAGGAGATTTTATGCAAAGAATCTTACAGAGTTCACGTTCTGGCAGTTGCACAGTATCGGCATACGGCCAACTTATTATTTGTACACATTAAAAATGGAAAGCATATCTAGTTTAATGACTTTTTGTATAAGGTTGTGCAATTTCCCCATAACCATTTAACAAGACTTTAAGCTGATGAGACCTTATCTAGTGGATAAGCTATCTGTTGGCTGCGAAATGAAATGAAATGTGTGATTAACAGATTATGATTCTAAAGCAATACAACTCCGTACTAATACAGCTTTTCCTCGCGCATTTCCCCCTTTTTTTTATATTCGTATTGTCGGAAAATCGATAGGGGAAAATATGCGAATAATTTAATTACCGAAGAATGCGATTAGAGCATAACAAATCAAAAGTAGTCATGCATAAAGTAGTATGCATAACTATCACAAAATTGTTTCTTCCGATAAATGTACCTTCCGATAAAAATACACAGTGATATTAGCATTACCGGATATATATACA
The DNA here is from genome assembly GCA_000611955.2 of Stegodyphus mimosarum. NCBI lineage: Eukaryota > Metazoa > Arthropoda > Arachnida > Araneae > Eresidae > Stegodyphus > Stegodyphus mimosarum. The sequence goes on from KK116915.1 coordinate 304,459, forward strand.
TAACCAGATATATATACATTACCGTACGGATATAGAGAAAATATCTGAAGGGTATCAGTTACCTTGTAAAGCCATCTTACATGTATCTGTCTTGACATCAGTCCAACAGAGACATTGTAGGAAAGAAAGAGGATGGGACGAATGAATAACCCGGATTTCGAAAGATCGAACACGTTAGGCTACAATGAACTGGAGTGTAAATAACAGAAATTAAGTAAAATCGCATATTTGAAAAGTCTGTTAAGTGTGAGAACACCTGCCAGTTTCAGTAATGCATCTATTTTAAATGTTTTGGTTCTTTTCCTTTAACTCGTTCTTAAATGCTAAAATATTATTGTAATTTGTAACCTCGACACCAGTTGAGATTACAAGAGATATACGAGCATAAAGAAAGAGATTATTTATTTTTTAAAATATGCATATGTACCCTGCGGGGAAAAAAAAGGTTTCAGATTTTAAATTATGTCCAAAGGGGCGTTTTTTTAACGTTTTATGCGTTACCTTTGTTTATTAAATATCCTGTTCTTCGCACTTAAACCATAAAATTCAGTTCAACAGCAATATGTTTAGAATTTCCGATACAAAGTCTCATGTACTAGAGATAAAAATGTTTTTCTGTATAACGTTGCCATGGCTCGCTTTGAAATCCTTGAGTTTGCTAATCAAAAATTCGTTAAAGTTTTACAAAATATGAAATCGATAATAAAACAAATTCCAAATTTCAAATTTGGGCTTCTAGATGCGCATATTAGTAGGAGGATTACGTTATTCAAAATTCGATGGCTCTAAATACCGTTGTTTTATTACAATGCGAGAAACATACATACATTTATGCAGATTCTTCATTATTTAATTTCTTTAAATATAATACAGGGCGATAATATTTGGTGGCAACAGTTTGAAAAATGGAACAACGCTTTTAGTGAATCAACGCAAAATGCCAAAACGAAATTAATAGTCCTTGTGGGCAAATTGCCCCTTTGGACTAAAAATTAAAATAATCAAGGGGCATACAATTTAATAGTTAGGGGAAAAATACGTGAGACCATACGGTATTAATAACAAATTTTTAAGTTTGAAAACTTAGGCTTATCTGTTATATCAAAATTACAAACTTAAGAATGTTACGTACCACCTAATCGCAAAAGTGTATTATTGCATGAATATTTAAAACAAAATTATTAAAATCGAGTTATTCAAGTTTATTTGTGTCAAATGAAGTTAAAAATAACGTCAAATATCCAAAATATTAAAATTAGATGTCTCGGTCACATTTTGTAGTACGCGAATCAAACATTTCGAATTTTTTTTCAAAGCTGCTTTTATTTTAGCTAAACATTTTAATTGTATTACCACACAGATGAATTTCTGAATTCGCGCTTGTTTACTTTACATTCCTACTGAATGGGTCTTAAGAGTTTTAGCATAGTCAGAAAAAGATAAAGGTTCGTCATCGTTGCACAGTACCTTGTAGTTTTTTGGAAAGAAATAATTAGGAGACGCTGAAATTTGAAACAGTAAAAATTAAATTCTTGTAAATAAAATTGTAAAATCTTTTATTCCGTTGCGATTGATAGATAGGGATATGTTTAGCTACTATTGCACACTTTTATTGAGTGAATTTTCCTTTAGCTTTACAAGCAATACCTTTGAATTAAACTCTGTTGGCTGTTGTCATAAGATTCACTCAAATCAGAAAGTTATGCAAATTTAGTGGCATGCAACCTAATTTAAAAGTAGGAGGTTAATCTTAAGCACGAGGCTTATTAAACTTTCGTCTCGCAGCTGCTGTGTCTTACTGAGCATTATTTCCTGAACTAGTGAAAGGTTAATGTTAATTAATTGGTGTGCTGTGGTAAATGTTTTACGAGTTAAGGGCTGATATATTTGATGATGAGTTTAGGTTTACTGACACTTAACAAAAAGGAAAAGTATTATCATTTTGTAATATTTGTTATATCATAAGTCAATCATTTCGGTTATCAACCAATAAAGTAAATCTTTATTTGATTTTAATTTGACCTGTGCCCATATGAATTGTTGTTGTTGGAAAGAGAAGAGTTATTAAAAACTATATCTCGAATGGAAATTTAATCTAGTCTGTGATTTGTTAAGATTCATGTTCAGCTGTACGCATTTGTAATAGCGTCTAATTTATGCACAACTGCTTATATTTGCTTCACGGACGCGTACCCGACAGCAGGTAAAGGTAGAAGTTGGCAGGACACCAGAATTTCGCTATGGGGTCGTACAGTCCCATCTCACTACCTGTGTAGCTCCTCCCTAGTTTTGATCGCGAATCTACCGAGGAACAGTTCGAAGACTCCCACCCTTCTTCTCCTACCACTAGACCACTCGAGAGGACTTTCGGATCTCCACTATTTCAAGTGCTCCCATGCCGTTCAAACATTAACCCTCTTTGGAATTTGAACCCTGGCTCATCGGTACGAAGCCAGTTTCGTTAACCACTGTATCAGTTAGGGTGGCTATAGCCGACAGAAGGAAATCCACAAGCAAAACGTTAAAAATAATATTACTTATATTTAGTTTTGCTTGAAGCTCATTTGCTGCATGAAATTTGTCCAGCGCTCAGCTAAAGAAAGAGTATCAGGGATTCCACAAATAATTCGTATGCAGTTCTATTGTTTATACTTATCGCATTTGTCGTCGTTCTTGACATATGCCCTTATTAGTGTAAATTAGAATTAAATTACAAAGAGTTATTGTTACCTAAAGTAATAAAAGAATTTAAAATGGCAGTGAAAAACAAACGTTATTTTTCAAATCAAAATGACAAAATTCAGTTCCTGTCTTTGAAGTATAATACAAAAGTATGAACCTACCGATATCAAAATGAATAAATTGAATTTCTGGGAGTTTTAATAAAACTGATATGCTGTTAAACAAATCGCAATAATTAAATTTTCTTTATTTTATACACGAGTTTGGATTATTCTTTATTTCGAAGCATATGTTTATAGAGAAAGATTAATTTTTTAAAAGTGGTTCATTTACTCCTAAAACATGAATAAGCATATTTTCTTACAGGCATAATACAAAATTTTAAATTCCGAGCTAAAATTTTTTTGGGGGGGACGACCTATTTTTAATTCCACGGAGAGGAGCAGCATGAATGAGTCGAGAAGTTAACATTTCTTTCACCAGTCTTTGTTGAAGGCGTATTTGTCAAAGTCTAAATCGATTAGCTCTCACAGCAGCGTGAAATTAAAAGCTACCAACTTCTTCTCAACACAGAGAATTATTTTTGAATTCTCTGATCCCCCCGCCAACTTCTCATCCTTTCAACCATGCACTTAGAATTTCTTATTCCCCCTCCCTTCTTCTCCACTAAAAGTGAGTAAGAAAGACTATTTTTTGACATACATAGTTAAAAAAAACTGTTGTAGTAAATTTCTGCTGAACTGAACTTGGCGTGTGAAGAAATATGGTTTAATAGTAATTGCGAAGTTAATAAATAACGAATTATTAAATTCCAGATGTAGATGTAACACCTGCTGTAGGTTCTAAATAACTTAACTTTACCAGTTACCGTAAAAATAGAGCAGCGAATTTTCACCACCATACTATTCAATCGTCAAACAAACAGTATGACCTGTAAAAATAGTCCACGACAAAATAGCCCAAGCCCATGACAAAATACCCAAAATATATCTACAACTATCTTATTTATAGTTTCAGTTCTAAAACCTTTAAACCTTTTCATGAGAATATCATCTTTTTATAGCTTTCAATAAAATGCACATTCACCTTTAGTATCTAAAAATAAATTAAAATATTTTATATAATTTATATTTTTTTTTAAATAAAAGCAAGACATATAAGACCCCAATAAAAAGGAACAAAATCAATGTTTACTGACACTTGTATTTCAAGATTATTGCGATAACTAGGTACACTGGTACAAAAAAAAGGAAACGCTCTATACCTCCCGTTCTCCTGGGCCGATTGACGAAATTCAAATTATGTTTTCCATGTCTCGAAAGCTCGACTTAGGATATATATTAGATTTATATATAGCATTGTCTTAACATAGGTATTTTGACACAAAATAGGGCTTTTTTTAAATGACACGCCAATTTTTGTCTATTTCGATTATTTTATATATTCTATGTCAATTTCGATTCTACGAATCAAATTATGCCTAAATATTAGATTTTGTAAAATTTGGTGAGAAATGGACGGAGAAATTTGAAAATTTATCTTGGCACAGTTTTTTTCAGTTTGCGCCAAGAAATTCACTTGGTGAACTTATTAATTTATAGCAACCCATTTTCCTTTTCTTTTTTTTATTGTAGACGAGCGGAAAAAAGTCATAGTTCATACTTTCAAATAATTTTAACAAAGTGCGTAAACTACATTTGGCATTATTATTGCTTATAACAAATATGCCAAATTTCAAAATTCGCCAGTACGTGAATTCATGTATATCTTAGAAAATTTTGAATAAAAAAAACTCTGATTTTTGCAGGTGTGCCTCAAATACATCTTCTTTAAGATTCTTAAACATTTTATAGGTTACAATTCAAAACGGTTTTCAAAAAATTTATAAAAATCATTTAAAAATACAAAGTTTAAAAATAAATCATAAAAATGGGCGAATTTTATTTGAAATGAATCTAAATTTTGAAATGTGAAAGGAAGAATCAAATAAGTTTGATAAAAAAGAGATATTAAAAGGTATATACCAAATCAAATTAACATGGAGGAGCTAAAATTTTGAGAGCTGATTTTTTAAAAACTACTCTTGCGATTTTTGCAAAACTTGACAGTTTGGCATAATTTGAGTCGTACAGTAGAAGTCCATTAGTCCGGCATCCAACAGTCCGGAATGCCCGATAGTCCGGCATCGCTCCGGAAAATTGTAAAAATTTTGGTTTCCTCCAAAAGTGTGTCTTTAAAGCAAATAAAACCGCTCGAGAGCTATTCGGAAGTTTTCGGGGTAGTTCAAGATCATCCGGAAGCGCTCGGTATTGTTCGGAAACAATTAGCGGTCGGCTAGTCTCAGCTGTCACAACAAATTCAGGTGCAGTGCAGCTCCGTTAATCAATCACGAAGCGTCTTCGCCATTTTTTTGTGCGTTGTTGTTTTGTGTCCTTTCACATCGCAGTAAACGTAACTTTTGAAACTGTTTATAAAAAAAGTGATTTTCGTTCTAACTGTACAGTGACCATGTTTTCAAAACCTAAGCCTTCGAGTTCAAAAGGAGAGAAACGAAAACACGTAACACTGACTCTCAATCAGAAACTAGAAATCATCAAACGGCTAGAAAAAGGCGAGAATAGAAATGTTTTAATGAATGAGTTTAATATTGGCTCATCAACTATTTATGACATTAAAAAACAAAAAGATGAACTAATGAAGTTTGCTTCTCAATCGGTAACAACTGAAAAATTGGCTTCTAGAAAAACATTAAAAAAACCAAAACTGGAACAGCTAGATAGTGTATTGTTCAAATGGTTTAGTGCAGTACGTTCTGAAGGAAAGCCGGTAACAGGGCCAATGATTGTTGAAAAGGCAAAGAAATTCGGCCAAGATTTAGGAGTTGCTGAAAGTGAATGTAATTATTCTGATGGTTGGCTCAGAAACTTTAAGTTTCGGCATGGAATTCGAAGACTTGATGTAACTGGAGAAACCCTTTCAGCAAACCAAAACTCTGCAGAAAAATACAAAGACGAGTTTGAGAAAATCGTGGCTGATAATGATTTAACACCTGAACAGATTTACAATGCTGATGAAACAGGGCTATTGTGGCGATGTTTACCAACATCTACACTAGCTGGGGGAGGAGAAAAAGCAGCCAAGGGTTTTAAAAAAAACAAAGACAGATTAACCGTTTTGCTATGTGCTAATGCGTCTGGAAACCACCGAGTGACCCCTTTTGTGATAGGTAAATCTGCAAAACCCAGGGCTTTTAAGAATGTTACACACTTGCCTGTCCAATACGATGCTCAATCAAATGCGTGGATAACTGCCGCCCTCTTTAAAGACTGGTTTTTTCACCACTTTGTGCCTGAGGTCAAGGAATCATTCAAAAGCCTTGGTCTACCAGAAGATACTAAAGCCATCCTTCTTTTGGACAATTGCAAAGCCCATCCGCCAGTAGATGAGTTAGTTTCTGGAAATATTGTTGCTACTCTGCTCCCACCTAACGTAACATCTTTGATTCAACCCATGGACCAAGGGGTTATTCAAAATTTTAAATGCTTTTATAGAAGGTCTTTTATTCAAGGCCTGTTAAATGCCGACTGTGACGTGACTGATTTTCAAAAAAAGTTTACAGTAAAAGATGCCGTCTATGCTATTGCACAGTCTTGGAACCAGGTAAAAAATACAACACTCCAAAAATGCTGGAGAAAACTTTGGCCAGCTGCAAACCCTGCATCTGACCTAACTCTACAGACTGATGAGGAAGAAAACCATCAAGACGCTCTGACCAAAGTTTTGGATGTCGTTAGAAGTACTGACAATCCCTTGAAAAACCTGCCTGAAGATGAGGTAGAGGAGTGGCTTTTAATCGACGAGAATGAGCCTGTTGAACAAGAACTAACCGATGAGGACATTATCAACATTGTAGTAAACCCTCAGCCTACTCAAAATCTTGAAGAAAATGACTCAGATGCCGAAACGGAAGAAAAGGAAAAAATCAGCTGGGCAGAAGCTGCAGAATCACTAAATAAGTTTATCTCTTTTGCTGAGGCTAGTACTAGCTACAGTGCTTCAGAAATTATTGATTTCCATATCATTAGAAATAAATTTTATACTAAACGCCAAAAGTCAAGAAAACAAAAAGACATTCGTGACTTTTTTAAATCTAAGTGAAATATGTTTTACAGTACGTGTACATACATTATATGAAATATAAAATAAACTTTGTTGTATGTATTTGCATACTGTATTTTTAGTTTAATTATTAACCTAATTGTTCTTATAATTACCGCCCGATAGACAGAAATTTTCGGTAGTCCGGCACCGAGCCGGTCCCGAACGTGCCGGATTATCGGACTTCTACTGTAGAATCGAAATGTGGAAAGAAATTGAGATGTCGTTTCAGAAAAAACTCCGATTTTATATCAAAATACCTGTATTAGAAAACAACGTTATATATAAATCTAATATATATCCTAAGTCGAGCTTTCGAGACATGAAAAACGCAAGTTGAATTTCGTCAATCGGGCCAGTGGAACGGGAGATACAGAAGTGTCCCCCATTTTTTTTCGCAGTGCACATTAGCGTAAATTATGTAATAATAATAATTTAGAATATAAGCCAGAGGAATTTTTTTTGATGAGGTACACCTCTCAGCCAGCATATGTAAATTTATGTAAACGTTTATATCTTTTGTAATACATTTGCGTGCAAGATATAAGTACTTATTTATACATACGTCATGGCACTCTTTTATATTGCCTGCATATATTTAGATAGTAAATATTTTAAAAACCGTTCGCGGGACTCAGTTCAGAAGCCATTGATCTAGGCTATTTTTATGGGCTATTTTATCGGTGTAGCAACAGACAGACACAGAATAAAAACACTTTATTTTACCTCAGGTACTTGTGATCAAATTAAAATATATTGTTGCGCAATGCTGCGGCAAGATAGCTTCCTCGGAAAGTGGGTTTAGGGTTTCCAGAAAATGGCAAGGGAACGCAGGGTTGCCATATTTGGCGCGAAATCTGCAGTTTGGCGACAAAAATGGCGATATTCCATAGACGGATGGAGAACTTTTTAGAAGGAAGTGAAGCTCTTCACTGTTGTAACGTGAAAGCTGCGTTGCTGATTGTGTCAGAAACGCACAAAGTTACCAGCCACCTTGTAGCCGGTTTAAACCTCAAAACCTCCTCCCATAAAGGATATAAACTGAATAATTTTAATCTAACCCAGGCAGAGACTAACCTAGATCTCGAGAATTTCAATCCCACACATACCAAACAAGATCTACCCTCAGTTTAAAAGTATTCCCAGAAATGTCAGCTTTAGCGTAGCCAATAATCTGTTTTCTTCGATCGACAAAGCAGCCGAACGCAAGCCAAACTTTCTTACTTCAACCTGTAAAATTCTACACTTTTTACTAAAACTGCTAGCTACTCATAATCTATACAAATTCTGGAAGGAATGAACTTCTAGGCACAAAGAAGCAGAAAGGAAAAAAATCAAATCAATTACATTTATTTATTAAAACTTAAACCTAAAGTCTAAATGATTTTTCTGCTGAATAATTTGATTGATAACATGTTATTCAGGCTAAAAGGATAAACAATAAATTAATTAAAAGGAGAAAAATAATTTATCCTAGAACTTAATGGAAACAAGGGATTAAATAATTCCCTGTACAAAATTCATCTATTTTTTATACCTCGAGAACTAAAAGCGTGGAACCGAAATAACGAAACCTAATAATCGAGTTAACATTGTCAAAAGTATCAGCCATTATTTTTTTAATTTATCAGTGGTGTCTCCTTACTTTTATTATTCTTGATATAAAGTTGTTAGATGAATGAAGTAGAAATACCTATTCAGTTTTTCTTTCCATCAAACTATATGATAATTTTTCCCCTTTGAGTTCATTTATTATTTTATGAGTTTTGAATGAAAGTTTATTTTATGAGAAAATGTAAATTTTATTTTATATCTTTTATAACGAAAATCATATTTTCTATAAGGAAAAGATTTGAGAATATATCTTAGAATCACATCCTTTATAATGAAAAGATGTGATTCTCAGGATGCTGTGCTTTAAGGTATTGAACTGTTTCTGTGTTCATTTGCTGGAGTATGTGAGCTGAAACTTTCACTCACATAGTCCAGTCACCACTCCATACTCATCGAAACTTCGAAGGAGCTTAAACTGTAAACGGAATTAGAAATATCAAAGACTCCAATTCGCTATAAAATATTTATACGTATAATACCCTCAAGTACGTGTATCTTTTATAAGGAAATTTCTCGAGGATAACTTTTCTTGACGTTGAAAATATTAGAAGATAATATGATTATTTACAGGGATATTATCATATTTTTCTAATATTTAGGTTACCTTTTCTTCTTTTTCCTAACCCTTTGTACGCTGTTGTTCTCATTGACAGGATATCCAGCATACTATTTTAGAGCCCACTCTTAGGGACTATTGCAGTTTATTAATGATGGCAGAGGATAAAGATACGCCAGTACAACGTTTTTAAAAATGCCCCTTTGTTGAAACTTTCCTGTTGAAATGGCATAAAACAATCAAATCAAAATGTGGTTAATGAACCAAGATATATAAAATAAATATCAGCCTACGTTACACCGGAAGAGAACGTGTCAAGGTGCGGTCTAAACTCCAATGTAAAAAAAAACGGGATAAGGAACGATTGTTCGAAGCCTGTTAAAACACACCGAACTTTTTAAATTATGCACCAACAGCTGCATATGGTGGGCTCCGGCCAGCGTGCGAACTTTTCTTCAGTTCTTGGTAACATATCGGATTTTATCGGGTTCCAGTCTGTGCCTTAGTTGTCAAGCAACTATAAACTGAGTTAAGTCTTGCATAAGCTACTCGTAGGAGTGAAAAAGGAAGGAGCTGGAGAGCAGAAAATCTGCGCGAAATTTTGCATAAATGAGGATAACTTTTACGGAAACATTCCAAATGATCAAGCAAGCATGCAAAGATCATTACATGAACAGAATGCAGTGCTATTATTAGTTTAAACGTTTTAAGGAGGGTAGAAGTTTAGTTGCCGATAATCCGAGGAAAGCCGAAGCTCCAAGGATTGGACGAACTTCCACGTGAATAGGCAATCAACATATTCAGAGTGCAATAAGAATTTGTACCATGTGGTGAGATAATAAACAAAGAAGTCTACCAGAGATTTTTAACACAACTGAGAGAGGCTGTGCCTAGGTATCAATGTATGTTAGGTATGTAAGTAAACCGAATTAACTGACACTCGGAACAAAAAAAAAATGGATCAAACAGTTCGGTGTAAGTTAGTGCACACCAAAAGTTAACTTTAGAGATACCTCGCACAATTTCCCTCACGCAATTCTGATTTCTGATACCCAAATCCTGCAGTTAAGTCGATTAATCTCTCCTGAAACGTGAAATGTTACTTTAGTCACTGAATACGATTTTCTGAAGAAATTGATCGTAATTACTGGCATGGCCGAGAATATTAATTTAGAAGTCAAACAACAAAACTCAGTGTTATATTTCCAAATTTTCACAGAAAAATTTAACGTTTGGTTCTGTGAAAATTGGGAATATAACGCTGATTTTTGTTGTTTGACTTCTAAATTAATATTTGTTCAGCGTGTTATTTTACTTTAATTAGAACGTCTACAGAAAATCCCTTACGAATCTCTCGACCATTAGGTTTGATCATTAGGTTTGACCATTAGTTTGATTTGAAACCCCCTACATAGCTTCAACTTACACTCTGTCAATTTCAACCATTAAAGAATAGTTTTAAATACAATATATCTGGGAAATCCTGTCTGCAGGCTGGCACGATGAATGAATTTCATGGTACTTCACACAGATACATCTTGAATGGAGGAAACATTTTCATCAGTGAGTCTTGATCTGCCTGCACCTCCTTTATGCGAAACAAGCCCAGTATTTCTAAACTCTCCTAACCGTCTTTTAACTGATTGTTTCAACATTGGAGGTTTGTTATAGTAATGTCGGAGTCGACTCTAAACTGTTTTTGGATATTTCGTTTCTCATAGCCAGAACAAACGCGCATTGATTTTTCACTGCATGACATTACTTTGTCTGCAAACAAACAAGTTCCCTATTGTTGTTCCCAAAGATTAGAATAAATGAAATTCCTTGAAATAAAGATTATATCGATATAAATTATTTGTGGTTACTTCGTAAAATAATGTTTCAATTTAATTTTGTTATCCAGTGATTAAAATATGCACAACATAGAAATTTCCTGCCTCGTTTATAAGACTTTAATACCGTAAATAAAAGGCAGTAATCGCAATCAAAATTTTAAAAAAATATTTGACGCATTTTCATTTGTTATCGAGAGATATTACCGTCATCATGTAATTTAAATCAAGTAAGAAATTAAATTATAAGTGAAATATGGAAAATAAATTTTAAATGTAAGGTGAATTCACAAATTTAGTTTGTTTGCTATTGATTAATAAACTTGGCGATTTAAAAGCAATGAACGCATTTCTTCATATATATTACAATCAATCACTAGCTGAAACTGTAAATTACGCCTAGCTGGAGTCAGTAAAATCATTATTTGTAGATTTTCGTTTTCGTAACTATTTTAGACGACTGGCCGCGCAAGCGGCTAGTCACGGAAAATATCTGAGTGCATATCTGAAATTATAGGTACTCATCTTATAACACAGCTTCTTACCACATAGATTGGTTCTTGGACGCTAAGAAAATTGCTAAAACTCTGGTATAGCACGGCAACACGATTTCATTCTAGCACGTGAATGCATATGCGTAACACTTTATGTATCTGTACATATACCGATGACACGATTTTTATTTGAAGTGTTACAAAATTAAGTGGCTTATTATGCCATCGTATGTAATAAGATTTGTAAGGATTTGTTTATTTTTATCTAATTAGTTATTTTATGTTAAATATTTTTATTGTGATTCCCCCTTTCCGTTTTCCTGTCAGAATGCTAATTTTTAGTTTGCGCGTATTCAAATGAGGTAGAAAGAGATAATATTTAAAGGGAAGTTTTAGACTGTTTAATCAGAGCGGATGCCGCCTTCTGAAGGCCATTTTACTAGTTCAATTTCTGTGCTAGCGTTCCTGTCTTTGGCATTGCTTTATTCTTGACAATAGTGCTTGTCAAGCCGATATAACTTTAAGCCAACTTGCACGTTAATCATTTCTGCGTAACCTTTGGATAACTTAAGTTTTAGTTTTAATTTCAATTTCTACCATTTTCAGTTACGCCATAAATGCTGGCTGCTTAAGAAGCACAAGAAGTGCCTTCTGTTAAAATGGAGTTCGTAATAAAAGGATCTTTTACACCCTTTTTAAGTTCTATTTCCTCTTAGACATAGCGATAGGTCGCTTACACGTCACTAATCTGCTTCATCGGTTTTTCTTGAGTCATTATTGGGAAACTATGTTTTAGTTCTATTAGGTTTAGTTACCAAACTATATGTAAAAGAGTAAGAAAACAACTTTTAAATGAAAATTCGTTTCTTTGGAGATACAAATACAAAGTTTTAATCATTTATTAGAAGAGGAAAAGGCATTTTTTTAGCTCAAAGGGCATTAGCCCAGAAGGGCTATTAATTTCGTTTTGGCATTTTGCGTTGGTTCACCATAAATGTCGGCTAACTTTTCAAACTGTGGCCACCAGATATTACAGCCCTGTGTTAAAGAAATTAAATAATGAAGAATATATATTAATGTATGTGTGTTTCTCGTATTGTGATAAAACTACGGTATCTAGAGGCATCAAATTTTGAATAACGTAATCATCCACCGAATATGGGCATCTAGAAGCCCTAATTTGATATTTGGAATTTGTTTTATTATCTACTAGCCGCTGCGCGGCCAGCCTTTGTCTGGCTTTTAAGTGTACCGGAAAAATGCCTAAAGAGAACACCAAACATTAAATTTGAAAACTGCACAGAATTTTACTCTGCAGAACAATTTTATCGAAAAAGAAACAAACAACAACGGAAAAAAAATTCAGTTAAAAATGCATTACATATAAAAAGCATACAATGAAAAAGCAATATCCCTTAATACAAATATTACTTATCCTAATAAATAAATTAACCAACTTCCCTTTGCAAAATCTTAAGAACTCGAATGGTATAAACAGATTAAGAACTTAAACAGATTAAAAATTATCATGCAAAACTTTTTTATAATTAAAATTATATATAATTAAAACATAATATTAGATTGAAATAAGCAATATCCCTTGTAAAATGTCAATTATCCTAATAAAGTAATTAAACAATTTACCGTTGCAAAAAGAAACAACTTTTTAATTTCTTAAACTTTTCAGTCTCTTAAAAACAGTAACATAAGAAATACGATGAAAAATTGTTGCCAAACCGAAATTTTTAAAAGAATGAAACTATTCAAAATGATGCAATTTCATCAAAAATCTATCAACAACAATAAGAAAGGAAAATTGTTGCCAAAACTACATTTTAAAATATCTGAGATGTGAGAAGTGTATTCGGAAGCTTCATTTAAAAAATTTTAAAAAAATACAAAATATTATTATTTTTCCAAAATTCTTTTTTTAAAAGGAGTCGAAAGGATTAAAGTTCAACGTGTCCAAAAATCAAAGGAAAATAAACAGCACATTTTTTAAAATAAGTTTTTTTAAAAAAAATTCCGCTGAAAAGGTGTTAAGCTCACCTTCCTAAATAAATTCGTATTTAATCGATTTATTGAAATACGAAATTTATTTTAAGTTCGTAAAATAGCTAAGTGTCTACGCTTCACGACGATGTAAAAATGAAATGTATAGAGTGAAATCTCGCTTTCCTGTAGCCCATTATGTCTCAAAATGACGCGATTTGGTCACAAAACATAAAATAAAAAAAATTCTAATTCGAATTTCGAAAAAATCGCTTCGAGGTGCACTGGCTCTTGTGTAGATACACCTATGTACCAAATTTCGTGGCCCTGGGTCTATTAGCTTACTCGCAACACGAACGAAAGACACACCCACCCACCCACCCACACACACACACACACACACACACACAGACTCTTTGTTTTATTATATGTAGAGATTTCATGTTGTGTAAAACTCAAAAAAGGCATCAAATTTTGAATATTGAACGTTTCCACCCGAATATGGGCATCTGAAAGCTGAAATCTGAAATTTGGAATGTGTTTTATCATCGATTTCATATTTTGTAAAATTTTAACGAATTTTTATTAACAAACTCAATGATTTCAACAAAACTGTAGAAAAAAAAACCCTTCCAGGGAGCGAGATTGGGTATCGGAAATTCTAAAGATATGCTCATTTAAAAATTATTTTGCGATATTTCTGTTGAACTCAATTTTCTGGTTTATTTGCGAAGAACATGATATTTAATAAATAAAAGTAACTCACAAAACGTTAAAAAAACGCCTTTTCGGGCGTAATATAAAATCTGAAAGTTTTCAGATTTTCTCTCTTTTCTTTTCTTTTTTTATCAATAAGTCTAACTTTAACTGTAGCAACAGTAAGAACCATTTAAAAAAAGAGATTTATTTCTTAAAGTTTTCTGAATGCATCTTCTATTTTGTATGGTTGTTAGCTGGTATAACCGAGTTTTATATAACTCGGTATTTTCTAGGAACCTGTGTACTGGATTATTAAAGAGATACTTATACATAAATACATAGAATACAAATCGTACTTATCCTGTGATGAAAATATTTGCTGACCAGTGTTAATGAATGTGTTACACCTCATGTGCAACTAGGTTTGTTTTGCTTGAAGGGAAATGAAATACTGAACTCACTTTTGGTAGTGGATATTGTTACGAAACTCGAAATACTGACCCACTAAAGCATTTCTTTTTCATAAAGATGCAGAGAATTCAAATCCTACAACGTATATATATATATATATATATATGAAGGTTTGTGTGTTGGACATCGTTTAAAAATGTATTCTTGTACCAGCAGCGTATAAATCTACTTTTAAGCAATACATAATTATGTACGTGTTAAAGTGCTATAGCTTTTTCTATTAAAACTTATATTTCTTCGATGTACTTTTGTGAAATATCGCAGCGATATTTATAACTATATTTATCATAATTGGCAGATGCGGTACAAAATTTTGGAAATGTAATATATATATATATGTTTTTGCAACTGTTCAATGTTGTTCCAGTTTCAGACGTTCCATTGCCATTACCTTATCTCGCTTCTCGCGACGGTAGCGGAACATTTTCAAAAGCTACCGGATTTCAAATCGCCCAGAACGTTTAGAGCTTTCCATCTTGTCAAAAATAATTCTTTCTCCTCTTTTCAAACACCTTCTCTTCTTTCCTCCATTGCGAGACTGATTCTGTATCTGGCTAATGATTTTGGCACCCGCGAAGAGGAACGGTGTGAGGAAGAATGCTAAAAAAAGCGCGGTATGTAAGGCTAATGGATTTTTTTCATTCGCGCTGAATTAAGTTAAAGAACATGTTTAGAAGAATTAATTGATTTGCATTCTATGTTTTTTGTAATATAATATGTTTCATTAAATACTTTCATTTCGTTGCTTTCCCCAAAAGGTTAGTGGGCTGTCTTTAGTTTCATGCGAGGGTCAACGTATCATCCTAGTCAGTGCCATTAGCCCAAAAGTATGCAAATGTATAAAAAAAATGTAAGATTAAGGCAAATTACTTCTGTCCAGACAACAGCTACATTTGTTTCAAGCTGTCCTTATAACATAAGCATTTCAGCAGACAGAACAACAAGGAGAATAAATATAAGATTGCTCAGATAAGAATTTCGCAAAAACATATTATGACAAGATATCTGTGTCTTTAAAATGTACTGCAAACTTATAACAATGGAGCGCATTCTTATACACATTAACAAGTGCGTCAAGAAAAAATCTTTATAGAGATGACATTAAAATTGCAAGCAATCTCCAAATATACGTCCGCTAATTGTTTTTTAAGATCCCAGGAAAAATTGAATCACACCTACATGGTATTCCAAGTATGTATGTGCACAATTCTTCTCATAACAATAGAGTATTTAAAATATTTTTCATGCTGCAATAGTGCCCAAAAGTCGCATTCCCTCTTGTCGTTCTGTTTGTAAGCGTTGCTCAGGTTATAAAGTATTTCTCCCGCTTTCTTGGCATGCCTTCATGGTGTAGTGGTCAACACGCTCGACGGTTCGAGTCTCGGTGAGGGCATTGCTAATTTTTCATCGCTCCTGCTTTGAAATAACCTAATGAATCTACAGCGGCGCCCGAACTAAAAGGTGGTGCATGATTATTCTCCACCACCAGGATTTGTCGATTGGGTCCCCTAATCCCCAGTCGCCGTTTAAAAGAAGGAGTATATAAGTACTTCTCCCGCCTTCTTGACATGCCTTTGTGGTGCAGTTGTCGGCATGCTCGGCGCGTATTCAAGACGTCTGTGGTTCGAGTCCCGACGAAGGCATTGCCCATTTTTCACTTCTTCTAAATAACCTAATGTTTGTACAAAGTATAGTTCTCAGAATTCCAATTGTATCCAGTTGAAACTTCTTGCTGTTCTGAAATGTATTTACTAAGATCAACAGTAAAAAATATCAAAATATACATGTTTTGAAAAGTCTATTGTAATTATTAGCCCAAAAGGGGCTATCAGTTCCGAAGTGAGGTTTTGCGTCGGTTCACTATAAAAGGCGAGTCACTTTTCAAATTTTTGCCACCAGATATTATCGCCCTGTACTATTTCTAGAGAAATTAAGTAAGGAAAAATATGCAAGCATGTATGTTTGTTTCTCGCATTCTGAAAAAACGACGCTACCTACAGCCATCGAACTTTGAATACCGTATTCTTTCATACGAACATGCGCACCTGGAAGTCGAATTTGTACTTTCGAATTTGCTTTATTATTTACTTCATATTTTGTAAAATTTTAATGAATTTCTGATTAACAAAAGCAACAATTTGAAAGCGAGCAGTGGCAACACTGTAAGGAATAAAACATTTTTATCTGCAGCTCGCGAGACTGCCTATCAAAAGTGCTAGAGATATGCTATTTTTAAATATTTTGTGACTTTGCTGTTGAACTGTATATGACATTATTCTGAAGAAAACGGTGGTTAATAAATAAAGCTAAGAAGAACCCCCCCCAAAAAAATAACGGATTGGCAGGAGTGAGTGCAAGAGCAAACTGCTGGACTGCGAGTTCAGCGAAACCATAAAATATCTTAACAAACCCTTTAAGGCGACCTCTGAAAAAGGATTTCACAAGCCAGGGTGAGCTTCGGGCAGTCATTTCACGGAATATGATTTACATGAATAATTAATTCCACTGGCTCCACTAGCCTGTCTTATACCGTTTTCTGGCTTATCCCCTCTCATCTTTTCTGCATTAACTTATAAAAATTTCAAAAGTTTCCCTTCTAGGGGCCAATTTCTTAGCAACTTGTATTCCCTTAGATATTTATATTTCTATTCGCTGTATTTAATTTGTATTAGCATTTCACCCATTTTTTTTAATTGCGCTTATTATATGAAACAGACTTTCGCGAATTCTTCATTAAACTCCCCAGATGTGGCCGGTTTCTACACTTAAGAAACTTTCTGAACATATGACTTCACCTTACTTCTGTTGTTTGCGTTCTAGACTCGTTGTAGCCTTATCTACTGCTGATGATTCCATCTTTCGAAATCCGTATCTTTTGTTCACCCTTCGTCTCATTCGTTCCTTCGATGTTCGTCTTAAGAAATGCAGTCAAGACTCATACATGTGAAGTGCCCCTGGGACTCTTCGAGGTAATTAGTAACTCAGATTAATTACCGCTAACTCATTTACCATCAGATATGGGCTCAATATCCGCTAGAGATTGTAAGATTAATATTTCTGTGTATTCCTATTGAAACATAGGTTTCTTTTAAAAATATAATATTTTGATATTTAGCAGTAGTTTATCCATGGTTACTTTTCATTTGCTATGTTCTTACTGTAACTGTGTTCTTTGAAAATTGAATTAGTCGCATAATTTTACTGTCTCGAGTTTCGGAAAGTATTTAAAAAGGGGGGGGAATACGCGAGAAAGTGCTGCAATATTTCCTTGAAATAGTGTAGCTCTTAACTGGAAAGTAGTACAGTACTTGAAAAATGTTTCTGTGCTTACTCCAATAAATAATCCAGCATTGTTAGTGGTTAACCCTAAAACTATTGGCCAGCGTCGATTGGCGTTACAATAAATGAGAATATTTCAAAAAGAAAGAGTTTTATATTAGCATTAAAGATATTAACTCTAAAAGTCGTGGAATAAAATATCTCAAAGTTAATTGTCACATATATTTGTTTCGTAGAGTACAGAGATTTCATAGAACTCTATCATAGTGAATTTTGAATGTGTTGAAATTTCAGTTAAGAACATAATTAACAAAAAAATAAAATAAGCTATTATTTAAAACTCATAAAATCATTAATGAACCAAAAAGAGCAAAAAAAATATTCGCGATATAAAATTGTGGATGAATTATGTAAAAAGAATTACTCAGTCTCTTATTCTCATTAAATTATATACTTAATATTTTTTCCTCTTAATTTCTTAATGGTGAGTTTAAATTAAATCATTTTTAAAGAGCTTTAATTTAAATTCGTTTCTTACTAATGTTGTTGCAAAGTGCTGCTGCGTGTCGTTTCAGAATTTTCTTTACTGGTTATTTCCTGTCTTTCAAGCAGCCATTTTCTCCATTTTAACATAGTAGATGGCAATAGTGCTGCATGAAAATCTATTTTATTAACTAATATTCTGCACGCTGGGTAGGGAGTTTTCTCCTTTCTTACAGTTTGCCTTCGTGGTATAATTGAAAGCCCGTCTGGCCAGAACGTAGTTATTTTTCTCATGTCCTGCTTCAAAAGGACTAAAAGACTGTATAAATGACGCCTGAACTAAAAGGTGATGGTCGATAATCCGTTGCCGCCTGGATTTGCCGAATTTAATTTCTTTCTTTCCAGTTTTGCTTAAATTGGGGAAGAAACTTTCTTCTTCCACACTGCGAGTGTTCCACATGTAATTGGGGTCACGTCGGGTTAGCATCAGATAGTCTGATGATAGCAGGACGTAGTTGACTTTTCATATTGCTTCTTTCGATAAATACGTAATTTCTCTACAGTGGCACCAACTAGTCGACGATAAAGACCTCGATTTGGCAACAGGATCGCCAGTCGCCTTTAAGTGGATGAGAATATAAGAAACAGCAACTCAACAGCCCCCCCCCCACTATAAACGAAACAATTTCCCAGCCGCCTTTAAGTGGATGAGAATATAGGAAATTTTCTTTTTCCTTCTCACGCGGTTTTCTGGTTAATTGGAAGCATGTTCGGCTAGCATTTGGAAGTTAAGATTTCGAATCCCGGCGAAGCCATCTCTGATTTTTTTCGTTCGTTGCTCCGGTAAATGTCTAATCGTTTAACAATGGTTCAGATTGATTCTCTTGGTGGATAACATTTGGTGGCAACAATCTGAAAAGCTGTTCGCACACAAAAGTGAGGCGGACAAAAAGTGAGTTTTCAGCCTAATAACACCACTGATGTAAAGGGAATTCATATAAAATCAAAAAGATCTGGTTATTTCTGTTACTAGCATATTTACTTAGCGTAAAGAATTTTATATTTTAAACTGCTTATTCTCTCAGATGTGAATTTCACAGCTTTCTCCAGAGTGTGAAGTGAGAAGAGGGAGAAGGGAGAGAAGAGTGAATTTCGTTTACAGAATGGTAGACAGGAGGCGGCATTAGTTGTCGCCTTGCGGAACTACGAACGTCTGTCATCGCAGGCAACAGGTGAGGAGGGTCGTCTGTCTCTTCTCCGGTGTTTTTATATCCGAAGTGTAAAGGAAGCGCAGACGATTCCGGAGTCTTTCCGAAGCATCTTGTTGAGAACGAAATACTGAAGTAAAAATTATGAGTTAGTTACCCAGCCAGCCACTTTTGAAACAATGCTTCGGAGGGGGAGGGACAAAATATAAACCCCGCTGGATGGAAACACTGATAATAAAATATTTCACTATTTCAGTATTTCCCCAAAACCTGCCAAATGCAAATTTTTAAATGTTTAGAAATCATTGTTTCTTGTTTTACACATAAATGCATGTTTAAAGCGAAACAAGTATTCGCAATGAGAACGCAAAGTATTTTGAGAATATTTTACATACATGATATAAACAAAGGAATTTTGAAAATCTTCGCCTCAGTTTAATTCTGAAAAATATCCCGATTCATGAAAATATTATAAGGTGACATTTACGATAAAGATGTTCTCAAAGATTAAATTGTAATTCAAAATCTGAAAACCTACAAAATAAACAGTGGAATTTTCTTGTTTTCCATTGTACAAACTTATCGAAAATTTCATTTTCTCTTTTCGTTTGCCTTATAATTTGCTAACTTGAGGACATTTGGAAGAAAATTTAAAGTTAGTCATCTATATATATATAAAGAAGAATGTTTGTTTGTTCGCGATTGACTACTACTATAGTTATCGTCACAAAACTTTCTACAATTGTTTTCTGGCTCCTGGAAAAGGTCGACGTCGACCGAGGTAAAAGAGTCTTTTAGATAAGAGGTTACCTTTTATTTATTTTCCGTTATTTTTAACTTAAATTTTAGCCCTCTGCATTCCGAAGTTATTATCCTCTAACTGCTTATACATGTGCTCCTCATAACACCACTTATTTTCGACATTCATTGCATATTCGCCTGGCATTAATTTAGGTGTAAATTTTTTTATCGTACTTTTTAACCAACATACTCTGAATTTAACTTGTTTCTTACGTTTTTTGTTCTCAATATTTATTTTTGGTACTCTTAATCGCATTACACATTTTTATTGTTTATTTCATTTTATATAGATTTTATTTTCATACATTTTTAATAATTTACAATATACTTCTGATTTTAACTCGTTTCTTATATTTTCTAACCAAAATTACTCAAATACATGTTTTTATTTATTATACTCTTTACTTTAAGATGCAACTTTTAACCTTTTTCGTATTTTTTAACGTTTGAAACTTTTAAAATATACTAAATTTTAACTTGTTACATTTTTTTTACTGTACACATGAGTTTATTTAGTTTTAAACTTAATGTCTAATTCCTTTTGTTGTTTTGAACGTTTGAAAGTTTCACCATATTCTAATTTTTAGCTTATTTTTTACATTTTCTGATCTGATATATGATATTTACTTCATTTAAACATTATTTTTAACATTACTATATCTGGTGAGTAATGAGCTGAAGATTTGAAAGTAATCGAGCTGGTCGGCTTGATTACCTTGTATCATGAGAATGAGTCTTAACTGCAGTTCCTATGAGAGACTTCGGAGAAACGAAGGAGAAATGGGCGAACAAAAGACCGGATTTCGAAAGACAAACACGTCAGCAGTAGATGAGGCTACATCGAGTCGGAACGTAAATAAAGACGAGATCACATGTTTGGAAAGTTTCTTATGGTGAAAGCATCCCACGTTTTAGTAGTTTAAAGAATAATCTGCACAAAATACAAGTAATAAATAATAAATTCATGGGTTTCCAGTAGTAAATACACTCACTTCCAAAAGTTAAGCACGGAGATGTAAAATGCAAAAATATCAACAAATACTGCCTTGATTAACACAAAATTCGGCAGGAAAGTAGCATACATATTTATGCATAAAACAAAATCAATAATTGTATACAGAAATGAAAACAATATTAAATTTTTGTAAGTTATCACATAATGACATACTGGAGACTTAAACAATATTATGTATAAAGTGAAAATAAACAGCATAAAATGAAAAAAAGGACATTAATAGGCTATGTGATCTCCCCTCATCTGTGTACAAAGTTTACACCTTGTGACTATGCTTTCAATTAGGTGGTCAACCACTGCAGAATTAAGCAATCTCTATTCTTCTTGTAGAGCAGTTTCCAGCTCAATAAGAATAGTTGGAGTTGGAAAACGTGAAGATACAGCACGGCGGAGAGCATCCCAAAGATTTTCAAAGTGATTAAGGTCAGGCGAATGTGCTGGCCACGCCATACGAGCAATCCGTTCACTCTCCAGGTAGTCATCCACGATGTCAGCTCTATGGGGACGTGTGTCCATTAAAACAAAAGTAGGGCCAACTGCTGCAGCGTACAATCTCACAATGGGTTCTAGGACTTCATCTTGATACCGGACAGCCGTCAAAGAACCCCGTTTAAAGATGTGCAGGTCGATGCAATATTCTAATGAAATCCCTGCCCACACCATAATGCTTCCGCCTCGGAATGCGTGATGTTCCGTGATGTTTTGGAACTGATTGCGTGTTCGCTGTTCACGCCATATCCTTATACGCTTGTCATCTGACTCCAGAGCAAATCTTGATTCATCAGTAAAGATGGCATTGCCCCCGTCAGACACATTCCAATTGCCATGTTCCCGGCTCCTTTTGATTGGACGGATAGAGGAACACGAACTCGAGGTGCCCGGGCGTACAGTCCACTCATATGTAATCTTCGGCGTACAGTAGCTGCAGATATCACCTTACCGATGGACTCTGTAACCATAGATGTCACACGTGTGGAGGTCGCTCTGCGACTCTGCTTCGCTACAATAGCAATATATCGATCTTCCGCGGGGGTTGTAACTCGTGGGCGACCGGCTACGGGGCTGCGGACAACTGTCTGTGTGGTTTTGAATTGTTCCCATAAACGTGAAACTACAGAATGACGAACGCCGAAGAAAAAAGCAACATCTGTGATCGACTGTCTTGCTTCAATGCGCCCCACAGCACGCCAGCATTCAGAATCTTCCATTCGTCTTCTAGAAGTCATAGAAACACGTATGTCTTGAAAACAAATTGTACGAAAGTTTTAAACACCTTCTATCAGCCCTTACAATCTACTTCTGTAACCCTTCATAAAGCTGGCTTCTTATAAGACTGCCTTTTTTGCATATTTCTTAACATGAGAGCGCGATTGGCTGTTACCTAACATATTTGCATACTTCCATCTACGTCTGCAGCGAATTGCATCCTCTTCAATTCTGATTGGTTTCTGGAAATTAGCATTTTCCTCTCCGTGCTTAACTTTTGGAAGTGAGTGTACAAGGGAAAATAAAATAGATGAACTTCTAGTACAAAAATGCAAATAATTTATCTAACAGTTAATTTTTTTAAATCAGCTTTCCTTTGACTTTCATTTTCACCCACGCTTTCATGCCAGAATGTTAATAAGCTAGTGCACGTGTATTCAAATAATGTAGAAAGAAGTGGTATTTTAGGGAAGGTTTTGGAAGGTAATTTTAGAGCGCCTTACGCCTGTTTGAAGGCCACGTTGCCGTCTTAAATTACTAGCGATTAGATTTCTGTGGCGTTGAGTGCTTGTAGTCATTAGGCTTGTTTACGTCTACTTTTTCACGAGTCAGAGCCTTCCTGCGCATTAAATTATCCTGTGAGCCATTAGGCTAAACTTACTATAGTCAATTTTAAATTCATCGCTACCTGCTGGAGTTAAGCTAGAAGTCTTGGCTTTTGTGTAAGCCCAAGTGGGCCATCTATAAATTTATATTGCGTGAATAAAGAGTTCTTTAGACCTTTCTTTGGATTTGTTATACTTGAGGATAATTCTTCACACAGTCTTCTAGATCCCTATAGTTTATGCTGCCCAAGTGTACGAGATGTTATAACAAGTTGAATATAGTGAATAAGGATAAAAAAATTAAGGGAATGCAATTTACCAGTAAAGTAGCCAACAGACGAAAAACCTATGGCTGTAGAAAAAGGGGGAAATTATGCGAATATATATATTTTTTTAATTTGCAGAACCTTTCGTTAAAAAGGTACTGCGGGTGGGGAATACGGGGGGAAATACAGTATTTGTATTTATGATAAGTCAGTGGTGTCAGTTTCGGGCTATCATTTTAGTTGTAAGCCACTTAATATGAAATGGGATTTCTTCAGTTGTATGAAAGACATTCCAATTGCATGAAACATATAGCATTAAATTACAACATGAAAATTGTTATATATGTGTTGCAATTATTTTCCGAATCGTATTCTGTCTTGGTAATGATTTGCTGTCAAAATTTTGAATTGTTTGAATTTGATCAGCAGGTGTCGAGTGCATGTTGAAAGGTGACCGAGAACTGCAGCAGTGTTTCAACTAAATTAATTATGTGTTTTAAATGCTATCAAATATATTTAAATTCTATACAACTTTCATATTTTTAGGATTTAAAATGTTTATCAGGACTTAGCGTTCTGTGCATCTTTTTTGGAAACATTGTAATACTTATTTCTTATCGGCACAATATCCGGATGATTGAAATTCTCAGGGTCGGCCAAATAATTGTATATATTTTTGAACTCCGGATCTTTTTTGAGTTCTGCTATTACTGTTTCACGAGAATCTAATACTTTGGATGTTAACATGGCTATCTTAATTACACTTCCATTTTCATCTAAGTTAATTCTGCTTAAAGCATCTGCCACAACATTTTCTTTTCCCGGCGTATGTTTAATTATTAGGTTATATTCCTGTAATTTGAGAGCCCACCTTATTAATCTGGGTGATAAATTTTTTCCAGAATAGAGTCTAGTGACCGCCGCGTGGTCGGTATATACAGTTACTGGAGAACTTCCAAAGAACACACGAAATTTCTGTACTGATGCTAACACTGCGAGAGTTTCTCTCTCTGTTGCGGAATAGTTTCTTTGGGTTTCATTTAATGTTCGGCTGAAAAAAGCCACGGGCTGACCATTTTGGGAAAGCACTGCACCAATCGCGAAATCTGAAGCGTCCGCTGAAATCTCTAATCCTTTATCCCCTTCTGGAAATTTTAAGACGGGAGCTTGAGTCAATGCGTCTTTCAATTTTTGAAACGCCAAGTTGGCTTCTGCTGACCACGAAAACCTAGCTTTTTTTCTTTTCAACTTTAGCAGTGGCTCAGCTATTTTTGCAAAGTCTTTAATGAAAGCCCGGTAATATGAACACATCCCGAGAAACGACGATAATTTCTTCGCTGTTTTAGGAACAGGATAATTTCTAATGGCTACTATTTTTGACTGATCCGTTTCGATTCCCTTTTGGGAAATTTTAAATCCTAAATAACGTAACTCTTTTGCGGCAAATTTACATTTAGACGCATTTATCTTTAAACCAGCTTCGTTTAACAATGAAAATACTTTTCTTAAATCTTGTAAGTGTTGTTCTAGAGTACTACTCGTAATTATAATATCGTCTAAATATATGAAAGTGCTTTTACCAAGGACTGGTCTTAAGACGATGTCCATACATCTTTGGAACGTTGCCGGCGCGCCGGATAATCCGAACGGCATTCTAAGAAATGCGTACGTACCAGATTTCGTTATGAACGCGGTTTTGTGTACGTCCTCGGGTTTTACCCCAATCTGAAAATAGCCACTCGTGAGATCTAATGTAGTCATGTATTTTGTAGACGAAATATTTCGAATAATTTCTTCAATTATCGGCAACGGATATACAGGATATTTTGTAACTGAATTTAACTTGCGATAATCTATAGCAAAACGCCACCGCTTCGGGTGCGTAATCGGGTAATCATTATTTTTCTTACACAGGACAACGGGGCTAGCATAACTGCTAGAAATTGGCGTGATGATTTTATTCTTTAACATCTCTTTAATATGATGTTCAATTATTTCTTCTTTTGTCCTATCATATCTATATGGCTTTTGCCTAACTGGCTGAGCGTCCCCCGTGTCAATGTCGTGGTTCACCACCTGCGTAAAGCCTGGTACATCACTAAATAAATTCGCAAAGTGACTTACCAGACCTTGGATTTTCTCTTTTTCCTCTGCTTGTAAATGTTCCAAGTCCAGCTGCGGGGGCTTATCATTCTTCGCTTCAATTGGCTTCATATTTAATGTTAGTTCTCCCCCCTTGAAATCAATTTTTGCTTCTGCCAAACTAAAAAAGTCCACACCTAGAATAATACAAGTCTGCAGGTTACGCACAATATAAAACAGGATTCTTACCTGTTCGTTGTTGATACGCACGAACAATGGTACTTTTCCTAAACAGCTACATTTTTCTCCTTGGGCCGCTATGACATCCGTGTCTCTTGCACTAAAAATTCTGTAACGTCGAAAGTGCTTCTTAAAGAATCTTTCCGATACGAAGCTGCTTTGGGCTCCTGTATCCAAGAGGGCTGTCGCCGGTATGTTGTTGATTAGAACTTCAATCTTCGGCAAACTCAAATTCTTAACGACCACGGTGTTTAAATTGATTTTGGAAGGGTTTTGCGCTGCTTCGGACTTCTTCACCTTCCTCGAAGAAATCCCTCTTAGTTTAAATTCTTTTTCTTCTGGTTGCCCTCGGAATCTTTGCTTGTTCTTCTATTAAATTCCCTTCGTTCGCCGCTCGCTTTAGGAGACACATCTTTCTTCGGCCATTGCTTCGCCTTATTCCCGTAACTTTGATTTTGCTTTTGCTGCGGTCTTGGCGAACTCCACTGACTTCTTCGCTCAAATTGGCGTCGTCGTTCGTTGTCGGCTGTTCTTCGGCTTTCAAATTGTACCGCGAGCTCAAATAATCTGTCTAATGTTGTTGGATTTCTTAGTTCGATGAAATCTTGAACTTGGGGCAGTAGCCTAGGAAGTATAACTTGAATAATTTCAGGATCCGGGCGACTTCCATACAAAAGCTTGAAAACTTGAATTTTCCTCAAAATAAAATTAGACAAATCTTCTATTCTTTCTTGGTATCGGCTAAACAGTTCAGCTTCCAATCTGGCTCGATCTCGCACCACGGGAAATGCTTTCACTAGAGAATTCTTGAAATTTTCATACGTGTATGTGGGGCTTCCTGGTTCCCCCAAGAGATTCTTTCCGATGCACTTGAACCAACTTAGCGCTTGGCCCTTCAAAGCGCTGGTAGCAAGAGCGACTTTCTGAAATTCGTGGACTGGATATAGCATGAAGTGGGAGTCTAGCTTTTCCAGGAAATTGATTACGGCTGTCTTGCCGTCAAAACTTGCCGCTGGCTTCATGGCTGCTCGCATGGTTTGTACGATGTAGCCGAATCCTTCTATGCCAGGAGGTGCTATCTCAGGATTCTGGACAGGTACAGCAGGTGTCTCAGGTTCGTCTTCTTGTTGTTGAGGCCATCCTCTTCTTTTTGTGCGGGCGCCACTATCAGGACTTAGCATTCTGTGTGTATTCTTTGAGAACATGGTAAATTCTGTAAAGGGTTCTTATCCTTACGTTCTAAGTCCTGAACTGGAACAGGGAGCGGAAGGTACGCTATGTTCTGATGTAACTGCTGGGCTGGAGAATAACTGCACGTGAAGGGATTTGAAATCCTCTTTTATTCACTCACTATTAAATACAAACCTCCCAATTCGGGAGAGATACAGAACGTAACAGACCAAACTTTGGTCGAACTTAACAATCGAATAAATTTAAATAAATTAAAATATAACTTAAATTAAATAGATTACGTAGCACGAGGTAAATAAAGACGCTAACCACTATATCGGCTTATTATCCACCAGATGCAGTACTGTTAATATTACTATGTATTTTTAACAGTTTATCTACGACTACTTTTCATTCGTTATAGTCGTACTGTAACTGCACTTTTCGGAAAATGAAATTACTCACAAGATTTTTCCTTCTCGTTTTTCGAACGGTAAAATTAATTAAAAAAAAGAAATATGGTAACAAAAATAGTAAAAATGGTTATTTACAATTAAAACTTAAAAACTTGAACGATTAAGAAATTATTTTCTTATTTCAGATTTATTTATAAGATAGTGTGTATGAAAAATTTTACAATTAACACAAATTTATGTAGCTAATGTAAATTTATTCAATAAACAGTCCTTTATATTGAAACTGTATAAAGCGAAGATATCTCTCCTTCGGTACGTACTATTAATTGCGTTGCATTCTAAAACGTCGAACAAAAATATTACAAACGGTATATTGTTATATTAGTGACGCTTTCTGAAAGTGTTTGATAGAAATTAAAAACAATTTAAACTAAAAAAAATATCTCAAGAAATAGAATTTTCTGCGAACAGTTCTTGATTGCACTGACTTTAGGGGAGGGCAGAAGGCGAAAAAGGAAAAATTCAATTCGGATATTCTATCACGAAAGGTATTGCTCAAATGTTAGGAGAACAGACGGAATTGTTGATATTAAACACTGAATTTTTGTTTCGAAGCAATCCTCCCTCCTACGCTTACTCCAAACATAAATATTTTTTTATTTCTTTATTTATTTTCAGATATTGTACTGTATATGAAAAATCTGAAGGCCTGTATCAAAACCCTATTAAACTGATTTCCAAAAGATATGAAAACTGAATTCTTCAGATAATAATAACAAACATTTGTTGCGAAAGGTGAAAAGTTGTTTTCTTGCAATGCTTGTAGAGATAATTTGGAGTTCCTTCCGGTAGTTTCAGATATTGTTTCTCAAGAACTGTGAGCCATGATGGTCTATTAATCACCTACATATCAAGAAAGATTCAATGCAGTGGAAACGTAAAGATTCTCTAATTCTCAAGAAGAGAGATTTAAATTATAAAGCTGCATTAAACAAACCCTTATCCATAATTATAAAAACTTTATTACGCTAAGGCGAATTTTCGTCGTCATAGCTAAAATGGTCTGTATAGTAATTTGTGGGGAGTTTTGGGGAGAAAGTAAATCTAACATAAATATGAATAAACTTATCGTTGATTATATAAATGGCGGCAAATGGCGGCTACGTCACTTTGTAACGTAGCCGCCATTTGCAAGCTAACTGAATTATAGCTACATGTGCTTTTAACTTCTTCCTAATATGTATTTTGGTAAGGGCTAGCAAAAAATTAGAAAGGAATTAATTTGAAAAAAAAATAATAAAACGAGTTATTTTGAATAACATCTTACTACCTCAATCTTTATTCTTTCTTCCCATTTAACAGTTTGTACAAAATAATAATAATTATCATTATTTTAATTTATTTTCGCCTATTTTTTTAAATTTGCTCAAACCGATTTATTTTGCATATTTAATAGTTTTGGTAAAACTTGCGTCAAGAATCCAAAAGAAAATTATAAAATTTTACTGAAGTTGTGCAAACTAAAAATCGGAAACTTTGTTTGGTGATTGAAAGGATTAGCCATTAACAGGCTAAAAAATTTAAAGCTATCAGCACGGATAGGAAGCGCGACGTCGAGAGGCCTCAGTATCCTTAAGGACGTAAAATCTTAAGTATCCAGTTGGAGTCTCTTGCATAGAAGAGAAAGGCCAAAAACACGCTTCCACCAGTCTTGAAGATTTTTCAATCTCCTAGTGCGATCGCCT
Organism: Stegodyphus mimosarum; assembly: GCA_000611955.2. Taxonomy (NCBI): domain Eukaryota; kingdom Metazoa; phylum Arthropoda; class Arachnida; order Araneae; family Eresidae; genus Stegodyphus; species Stegodyphus mimosarum. Next base: position 333,473 of record KK116915.1, read on the forward strand.
GGTTGATCATTGAGATAGCTACAGTGTTCCCTGTCAGTGCTGCCCGGACGGTTATTGTTTAGTGATTCTGTCTCGGTACTGAAGGGCTGGGGTTCGAATCCCAAAAAAGGCATTAATGTTCATAAACGAATAGTGTCTGTGCGATAGAGGAGCACTCAAAATACACGGCTAGTCAAAATTCTCTAAATCCTGTCGAGGGATTGCT
>KK116915.1:333706-379258 GCA_000611955.2 Stegodyphus mimosarum
AGAGAAGAGTGAAGGTGGTTTCAGTGCGAATGGTTGTAGAGTCATTAGGATATTTTTGAAGCAGAAGAGATGAAAAATGAGCAATGCCCTCGCCGGAACTCGAGCCACGAATCTCTCGAATACGCGCCGAGTGCTCTGACCACTACACCACGAAGGCATGCTAAGAATGCTTGAGAAATACCTTATATGGTTAGCTTCTTCGTTCTTTAAACTCCTATATTTAAATTCCTTTATCTTTAAATTTCGTTCTTTAAATTAATATTCGATCTTTAAATTCCTATATCTTTAAATTGCTATATATACAAGGTTCTTCCGCGTAGCTCCCTTAAAAAATCTCTTCAAAAACATGGGAAGGAAAATAATCCACATTATAAGTAGCAGAAAACTATTCTTAATATTTTACCTATATTTTCGAGTAGTTTAATCTGCAGAGTAGTTCATTTCATTAGTTAGTCATTATCCAAACCAAAAAGAACACAGTGTGAAAAACGGAAGAATAAATGTCATTAGGAATGGGGAAACTAAGACAGAATAATATTTGCAAGACAACATAAATAACATCATTGACTCAAAGGCGCCTTAAAAATAAATGTCTGTCCAAAAAAACTTTTTTTAGCAGAGTTCATCCAGCAGATATCATCTACTATTACTGGTATTATGTTTTTCTTTACCACCATGGTGCTATTAGTCTCGGAACTCACATTGTCACTTTTGCTTTTGAATCACTTTTCAAATTGTTGCCACCAGATGTTATCGCCATGTACTATTTAATAAAATTAAGTAATGAACAATATGTACATATGTATGTACGTAGTATGCGTATTACTCACACTGTGAAAAAAGAATGGCGTCCAGAGTACCGAATTTTGAATACACGTACTCTTCCACCCGAACATGTGTACCTAAAAGCTGGAACTATGAATTTCGAATTTGTTTGTTATTTATTTCATATTTGATACAAATATAATGAATTTTTGATTAACAGACTCAACGATTTGAAAGCGAGCAACGATAAAAGGTTTTGAAATAAAACGTTTTCATCACCAGCGAGCCAGACTGTTGCCATTCGGCAAAATGTAATATCTTTCAGTTCTAATTAATAAACACTGCTATTTGAAAGCAAAAAATTGCCACTGCTTGAAATAAAATACTTTTATGCTCCACGCACCAATGTGCTGCATTCAGTAAAGCCTAAGGTCTTTCATAATTAATCTGGGATTTAATTTTAAAGCTATGTTACTTTTGAAAATTTTATGATATGTTGAATTTTGTGTGACAAAAGTGCGAAGAACGTGATATCAAATAAGTAAAGTTAAAAACATAAAAGGTTAGTAGTAAAAAGACAGAAGAATGTTGTAAGTAATCTTACTAAGAAAACTGAACGTTAATATAATAAACTGGAAAAAAAATACTATATGCTAATACTGAACACTGTTTAAGGAATTGTAAACATATGCTGGTTTAAGAAAATGGGATTTTTTGTTGATTTTTATGTGGTGTAAGAGCGATGAAAAATATTTTTAATAATAAAGCTGCTTTCAGTTTTATTATTAAAAATATAACAAAAAGTTGTGCTAATAAAACAAAATATAAAACAACAAAAAGTTGTGCTAGCAGGAGTGGGTAGAGTGGTAGAGTGAGAGCTTAGCCAACGCCTTCTAGATACATCTTCGAGACGATGTTAGCTCAGCAATATCATAAAAACCGTTAACAAACCCCCTGGTGCGACGTTAAAAGTTGAATCTTTTCAGATTTCTTTTTCTTTTTTGCGGACAGTTTTGTTTTAAACCATATTTTATGATTTCTAATAGTAATCTTTTCATTGTTCTGCAATAAATAATTTTTAGTTTCATGTAGAGTCTAATCAATTCGCAGCGAAACTTGTTCGCCTCTAATTCCTATCCGCTTTTTAGTTTCAAGTAAAATATTTAATTAAGGAATTTGAAATTTAATCCACATGGTAGATGCATAACTTCTTATAACATTTATTTAATTGCATATACATATATGATATAATAATTATCGTCGCTTACCAATTATTTAATGTTTAACGTATGCAGCATTTTTCAAAACGCAATTTGAATTTATTTGCAGAATATGCACAGTCCTCAGTTTACAGATGATCGATATCGGCACTATAATGGAGAAATACAGAACTACAGTCCTCTAAATGGTGAGCAATTTAAATTATTTATTATTTGAAGCGTTTTCGATATTTATGCTTCACTCTTATTTGCATTTTCAAAAAGGTTCGATGAGATTTATATTAAAAATAGCGTGTCCCAAAATGATTAAAAATATTTTTAAATTGAGTTTTACCTTGAATCAAATTCTAATTGAGCAAGTACGAACTCAGAATTAATTTCATAAAAAGTTTTACAGCGTTTTGTATAAATACTTCTACGAAATCGGAGTAGCTCCAAAATATGTAATTTTTATCAGCAGAGGATGCTAAAAGCAAACTGTTCGGTATTTCTGCACAAAAGCCGGAACATCCTTATTTATTTCTATCATATCGAGATCTTTTAATCAAATTTCTATTCCAAATACGATGCGAATATAATGATCACGTAAAATGATGAAAGAAGATTTTCTTTCAGTTTTAATCAAGAAATTTGGCTATTTCAAATCAAGTTGCCACTTCTTCAAATACAATAATTATTATCTCCACAAACGAGATACTTCCATTCAGTAAAGCGTAAAATATTTAACTTTCAAATTTAACCTTTCTGTTACTGAGAAGCAAATCAAGTGATTGAAAAGCAATAAACGCAGTTCTTAAAATAATTTTTCGAGTTTTTTATGTGATTCATTTAAATAAAAATTCATTGCAGTCATGAGATGTTTAATTGGAAATATTAGGTATTTTTATGAAATGACATAGCGCGATTCATTGAAATAATTACATACACTTACTTCTTTTTTTATGATAACTCTTTTAGAAGGAGAGTTTTCAAAGAAATAATATAACGAATGTAAAAAAAATGTATAAGAATCCCTAACATTCTATCGGGAATTCTAAAGATGGGCTATTTTTAAATATTTTGTGGTTTTTCTTTTTGATTTTTGCGTGGCATAAGTGCAAAGAAAGTGATGCTTAATAATGAAATTAAAAAGACAAAAACTAGAAAGAAAAGTGTGTATTAGCAGGGTTAAGCTCAAGAGCAAATTAACCTGGGATGCTCAGCGAGAGCATAAAAAATACCTTAGCAAGTCCCTCGATTTTCTTTCTTTCCTTTGAAAACTGTTTTTGATAGATATAGTGTACCAACCTGAGAGAACTATTTAAATAAAATCCCCTCATTAAGCAGGTTTAGTGTCATTTATCAGATAGTTTCGAGTGGAAGAAAAGATTTAGAGGAAATATAACTTGTTTTGTTAAAATGATTTCACATTTCTGCCTCTCTCAGTCAAAAATTGTCTGTGATGTTTCATTTTTAAAAATAAATTTGAATTTAATTTAGTTTTATGACACAGAAAATGTTAATTAAACAAAAACAAAATTTTGATGGATTGTATCTGAATAAACTGTCAATTGGGGGCATTCCTTTATTAATTTTAGGCAGCTCGTTTTTTAACTATTTAAATTCGAATAGATTATATGACAAACAAATACTTTAGTTGACTTTCGGGGTTCATTTTACTACAAATGAGAATAATTTCATGGTGAATGGCTGAATTAATTTAAGAAAATAATTTTGTACAGCTTAATAATGAAGCAATTATTAACTTATTAACTTCCATAAATAATAAGAAATCTGATGTGTACCACACGTGACTTCCTTGCGCAGAATATTAAATTATATGAATTTTTTCCTGCCTTTCATTTAAATTTATTTCCTCGAATTTCATCAAAGATATATTTTTCATTCAATTAATTCAGTTCTCACTTCGCGACAAGACAGAAATGCATAAAATCTCAAGATACCTATATTAAAAATTGAAAGATATATAAAAACATCAATTACAGTTAAGACCATTAAAAAAATTTTATTACAATTAAAATTACAGTTTCTGCGCAAAAACAAGCAATTCGGTCAGCGGGCAAGATGGAAGATTTTTCGGTGCACAAAGCGGAAATTATACTTTCGGTCTCATTCGGCAAAAAGACACTGAAGCCGTAAAAACTGACTTAATTTTTGTGGACGGCATGCTGAGTCAATATATGGGACAATTTAACAACTTAAATGATAATTCCAGAATGGATTAAGCATAATTTAACTCACAATAATAAAAGAAGATGTTATTTTGTTGTTGCGAAACTTAGTTTCTGTAAATTGGCAACAACTGCTAAGTTTCAAATGTAAACAAATATCGCTGGACAAAACAATTAGGCTTAGCCACACTCCAGCAACTTTTAAATTGTTGATAATTCAACAACTATAACATGCAAGTTAACTAAAGACATAAAAACCTTAACAGGAAGATAAGAGGAACATAATTAAATCATTTTTAAAGCAAAAACTGCACAATTTAGAAACATACAAGAATAAAGAAACTGAACTCGCTGAGCCGAGTAACAGAGTGGATATGTATATACATATATTTATATACGTTTGGTGCGGCCGATTGCAACCAAAACAGGAGGTGCACATTTACATGTTATAGTAGTCCCATATACAAAATTTCAAAGTTCTGAGGCTACTCATTTTTGAGTTACGCGAGATACATACATACATAAATACGTAGGCATAGATGCCACGAAAAAATCTCTTCAGAATCCATTTTAAATCAGCTTTATAATTTTTTGGCGGAAAAAAGAGTCTTTTGTTCAGTCCTTATGTGCAGATGTCAAGCAAAAACATCGTCAAGTTGCATTCGATGGCGGTGAAAATGGATATTTTCATTGAAATATGGTACTTGAAATTTTTTGCTATTACAATACTTCCTTTTTACTTCGTACAAGGAAGTAAAAGTTATCATTTATTACGATTTCGTTGGCTTTCAGTCTGCCTGACAGCAAAGCTTTAGTGTTATGGTGGTGAAGTTATAATTAGTAGTAGTTCTCTTATAGTGTTTCACTTAGTAGCAAATATGTACTATGAGGCAGGCTCCTAGCTATTAAGGACTTTATATATGCTGTACATCGCATTTTGAAAGGGTCTATAAATATTTATCACCTAAAAATAAAATATCTCTGATGTGAATTGAACAAAATATGTAATGCGCAATTATTCGATGATTATGACCCACCAGACTGGCAGCCGGAATTAAATAAAAGTGCTACATAAATAACAGGAAAATAAGTAATTGTTAGAACCAATATTTGGAATCATGATAGCCATGATGAATAAATGAAACTAATATATGAAATGCTGTTAGGCGGAAGGGAAGAATTCCACACGGTATACGTCAGGTATTTTAAGTTTATGTTTGCTCTATGTAAATAAATGATAAATATACTCCACAATAGTGTTCAAAATTAAGAGAATTTGCATATTTTGGGAATTTTTCAAGGAAGTACTGAACTAAATATGCAGATTATGCTTCCAAACAGCCGCCCGACCGGAATAGTTGTTAGTGATCTGACTGCTGTTCTGAAAATAAAATATTTTGGGGGAAACAAGGAAATATTTAAAAATTTTAAAAAATAGCAACATATTGGATACAAGTAGAATCCGTTTTATCCGGAAGCAGATCATGCCGATTCCGGATAAGATATATTTCCAAATATTTGTATTGTATATTTCTAGAACTTACTCGTCCATGTTTTGTGGTACCATGTCTAGAAATTGAAGCGAAATTGAAGTCCGTTAGTAGTATTTTTGATCTGTCGGCCACAGGTACATAAATAATAACGAAAACAGTACAGATTATTTAAAATTAAAATACATATACAGGATTTTTGTATTTCAGAAAAAGAAAATTAAACAACATTTTAAAATTACACATTTATTACCACATGAAAGTTACGATTTTCTTAGCGTAATCATGCTTAAAAGACTGACTCCGTAGTTTTAAAAATTCGCTAGGTACACAGTGGAACTTCATGATGTATTGATGTAGATGAATATTTCTCGTTTAATCTTATGAAAGTCCGCAAAATATATGTCAGTTTCTTTCCACGCAACGTTCTTACTCTGCGTGTCGTCTTCGTCTTTATTCTTCGCTTTCTCCTCACCATACTTTTTCTTTTCCAGTACATGTCCAGTTATTTCGTCATCTTGAGAAAGTTCGATGGAGACAGAAATGTCTATATCCTGCCAAGTCTATGCATTCCTTCATTAATAGTAACCTCCTGCAAACATATAACTAAAAATCACTAATACTAACCTTCTGCTAATATGCAAATAAACATCACTACCTAAGTTTCTGCGAATAGTAAACTACAAGACATGTAAATCCGAGAGGACGACCACGGACGCCGAAAGTTTTAGAGACCTGGAGAATCTTCGTCACTCGTCTCATTATCTGCCAACACGATCATAGGCCACATTTTACACGAATAGCGACTTAAAATAATATTATTTGCATCATTTCAAGCTAGAGACAAAGTGCAACTTGTGTTATTTCTGGAAAATCGCGGATATTACCATAAGTTCACACATCGAAGCATAAAAAAGATCGGTGAATTATCTTTATGTTACAGAAAATTTTTAGGTCCATGGTTTGGATAAGGCTTATTAAATTGGGTGGAAGAAACATACTATAAATGTTTCTCACAATAAAATCTTTAGATTTTTATCTCATTATATATGTATTATTCTTATCCTTTAGACCCAAATTTTGAATTTAAATCTTCCAAAGTGTCCTTATTTTGATATTACCAGTTAATAGTGATCTGGTTGCGAGAGATTTTTGTGCATGAAGACTATTTTATGATGTTGATTATCAGTGAAAGATCTTTTAAAACTTCGACATATAGGACTCTATTTACTAAATCCTTATATTCATCTTTCACTGTAAAACACTTGCATCAGCTGGGTAGCTCTTTCATGCAGAAATGCCTTTCAAAAACTGCATGCTTCCTATCACTGCTCAAACATACAGCCGATTTTTAGCATTTCGGCACCAAGATCTTTGCTAATCTTATTTAACTCTAGGTAATGTTGGGGGATTGTTAATAAAACGCATATAATTTTTCAAATAATTTTCATTTTATTAATATTTTTTAGAGATTCTTTTAATGTTAATTGTGAGCGATGACATATGAAGTGCCAGATTACAATATTAGGAAATTTGTAGCTATTTGAATGCAACTCCCGATTTTCTTCCTGACATTACATTGACTCCGTCGGAACAAAATGCCATTCAATCATTTTTCAAAAAGTTTTCAGAAAATCCATGTTAATTAAAATCATAATTATACAAGTATGTTTACATTAAGCTGTAGTACTTTCTAACTGCAAACTAAACTAACAATGAAACTCGCAATATACAAAAATTGAATAAAAAGATTCCGCGAGCATCCGGTGATTCCAGACTGCCGTGGAAGAATGTTTATAAAGTTGTGTTTGCTTATAAAATACATGCTTCTAAGTTAAATGATTAACACAATATTGTGATAATAGTAACACTTATATTATAAAAACAAATTCAAGTCCTACTTAAATTCAAACATATTTCTTATTCTATTGAATTAGAATTTAAAATTCTGTAAGTAAACATGTAAGTAAGCGTGTAATTTTTATAAACGTGTGTATTTCAAAAACTGTATAAAATAACGACATGATCTTTTATGCGAATTTTGACACTTTATTCACTTAATTCTGAGCTTCTATGCTGTAAGACAAAAAAAATCATTAAGAGTTTCTTCTCCTCGATGCAATTCTCGAAGGAGCAATTCCAGCCTCTTGCCCTCGACAAACCGGTAAATCACCGATTTCGTGCAAAAATTATGTTGTAATTTATTGCTGTTACACAACTGGGATCAATTCCCTTCAGGGGAAACTTAAACGCAGCCTCAAAATCGAAAAGTGTTTGTGATATGCTATCATTAGAATAAAGTTACTTTCTTAATATAGCACGGGCTAACGAGGAACTGGATGATGGTTTCCTTTTGTGGTCGACGTGTCTGAAAGTGGATCCACCCGTTTTGGTTATTTTGTGTTATTTTTTCTTTCTCCTGGATGATAAAAATATGATGTCCTAGCTTCATTTATTTTATCCGCTGTCAAAAAACCCAGAATTAATACATCTTTTTCCGTACATTTGACAATAAAGAATTAAGACAATTAAGTCAGAGCATAGTTAAAAATTGTAAGAATAAATGAATTTGGAAAAAGAAAATTCGTTGCTGAAAGTATTTCTATAAGAATCAAATGTCTCAAAGTTCAAAAATTTGATCCCAGTAAAACCTGCGACAGGTTTTTTTCATTTTTAACAAATGCTTATAAACATATTGCCATTAGACTGAAATAACTAAATCACCACCAAAATCCCATCCATCAAATAGCTACAACTGTATTCAATGGTGCATATTCTAAAGTGACACCTAATACAAACACACAAGGGCTGCTTACGTATGCTGTTACAGGAAGAGATATCTTCACAGATCATATTCTAATGGAAACAAGCCGTACACTATATTGTTGCATGCGTACGGTTTCGCAATAGTTTGAATGCACACAGGTCCGATGGTAAGTTGATAAATTTTATTTTATCAAAAGAAACATTTCAGAGTTCTGGAATTTTCTACGAAAATACTGGTACAGGTGTTCACAGTACCACAGAGTACAATCAGTAGTTTTACTTTAAACTACCAAGAACGTTAAACACAATGCAATGCAAAGGGCATTTAAAGAAAAAGCTACCCCGGAGATATCTCACTAGTCCGAACTCACGCTGAACTAACAATACGCAACAACAACAACTGAAGAACAGATGCTCTCTACAGCCTTATATAGTCTTTCCCCGGTCTCTGAGATATTTCTAGTACTTTCTGTTTCTCGAAATTACTGAAAGGTAATATGAGGGTCGAATTACGATTACAGCTAATATAGTGATCAATTACATTTATTACATAATTACATTTATTGATCAATTACATTATTACAAAAGCTATTTATAAAATTTATTTTGGTTTAAAATTTTGAAAAAAAATTTCATATCTTAATACTGGACGAATATTGTAAAGAATGCTTGTTAGACTACTCCGAATAGTCAGATTTCTTTGATATCAACATAACTTTCTGTCGTAAAAAAACTGGTGTTAATTAATTTAAATGGATAGTAAATTAATTAAATCCTGGTTTATTTTTCTATTCTATGATTCCCATTTAAATGTGCATAAAAATATGCAGTCAAACATGTGCTTAAAATAGTACCGGTAGATGGCATAACAAAAATTATAATTATTATGTTGATCAGCTTGAGATATAGTATCTATATAAACAAAGAAGAGGGTCTGTGTGTATATCTTTCATACAAGTCTACAGTTTTATCCCGATCTTTCTGAAATTTGGTTCACCTTGACCTTCAAAACAAAAGGAAGATCACTATCTACTCAGTGTTACACTGTTGTCAAATTCTCAAAAACCTCCCTCGTCGTCCACATGACAAATATGCATATATTTTATGCTAATTTAACGAACTAGCTAAAAACTCAGCGATTTGAAAGCTTTGTTTAACGCGCTGGAACGCATAAGATTTTAAATTTAATCATGAAACTCAGTGTATATAAAAGAAGTGTGTTACCACTCAACAAAACGTAGCATATTTGTCTTTCGAATTTAATAAACAAACTCAACGAATTAAAATAAAAATGTTGCGACTACCAAATTGAAATAATTAGCTTTTATTTCAAATTTAATTAGTTATTAATTAACAGACTGAGCAATTTAAAAGCAAAGTTTCATTTTAATTATTATTAATTATAGCTGGAAGCGTGAAATTATACTAGCTGGAATTATTTAAAAATAATTTCTAAGTACAGAGTGGTTATAATTCAAGTTACCGTATCTAAGCCTACAATAGAACTCGTTGTGGTATTTCATTGAAATTTGATATATACACTATATGGACCATGGGCAAAACTGCAATAAAAATTAATATTTCAGATTTTCAGCTGAAAGATGGCTCTTTTTATGTCGTGTGGGAAGGACCTTATGCAAATTTAGAGCTCTTTAAAAAACCGTAAAAGGCAATCAAAACCGTAAAACTTATCTTCATCATACCTTTAGAGAAGAAACATCGAGCTTTACTATCAAGTTACTATTTTATCATTATTTTTCCAACTGCATTGAGAGAATATTAATGCTTGAAAGGCTTGAGAGAGCCTTTGTCGAGTTGATTACTAAATTTGAGCAGACTGGGGAGTTATGTGCGCTGCGAGGAAGAGGACAGAAACGGATTTAAGTGAAACTGTGGAAGAAGTCAGTCACTCTTGCCGTGGTCGAAAGAGCGTCCGGTATCCTAATATTTTTTGACAAGTGTTCGAGCGGTGTCTTGTGTTTTATCTCCTTCTTGTTCGACAGTACGAAAAGTTCTGCGATCCATTACTATGGATAATAAGTGGTATTCGTACAAGATCCAAGTTCTGCAAGAACTGCATCCTGCAGACCCAGATGAATGCACTGATTTTTTCTATTCTTCATTTGACCAAAAGAGCCGTTGACAATGCATGGCCTTGGAATATTTTCTGGTGCAACGAGTCGTATTTTAACTGGACGGAACAGTTAATACTCTCGCATATGGGGTAACTGAAATCATGATGTTATACATGAACAGCCTCTGCATCCTGATTACATTACTGTAAGGCGAGTTTTTACTACTGATTTCATTCTTAATCCCTTTTTTAAATTCCTACTATTATTAGCTCACACTCTCCCTACACCTTGTTCAAATTTTCAATCGTTAATAAAATACTTTTTATTCATTCACTCAAGTTCAAATACATTTTTTAAACTTGTAGTGGATGACACTTGATGTTAATTACAGTTTTTCACATATTAAAAAATTTTTAATTTAATTTTTTTCCTTTTTTTGTATTTTTCTTTATTGACTTAAGTAGGAATTGACTTTAAAACAAATTTTTTATATTACTTTTCTTTGAGAAGAACACTTCTGAAAACCTTAAAAGGTGTTCAATCAAGGATGTCTACTACTGCGAACTTCTTCAGCAACAAATCATTCCTGCCTTACCATAACGAGAATGAGATTACTCTGTTCATACAAGATATAAGATTCATACAAAATATAAGATTCTATTCATACAATATATAAATATACATACAAGAATTCAAGAAATTGATTCATACAAGAATAGAGATTACTTCATTCATACAAGATTGTGCGCCACTTGTGTCATTCACCGGACGAATGACGGCATTGCTTTGCGCCCACTTTGCAGATGATCGGATAATTTCGAGAGTTTTCTTACTAGTTGGCTTCCTTGTTCTCTAGACTTAAATTTCAGTGACTTCTGGTTGCAGCGATTCCTGAAAGATCGTGTCTATGGAGGAAACATATGGACTATGGCTGAAAGTAAGGATAACACGTCATATTGCTGCAACTGATAGACAGACCCTTCGCACTAATATTGAACATGCTATAACGTGCTTTGAATGTGTGAATGATGCAAACAGAAGGTACACTGAACAAATGCTGTGATTAAATAAATTCTGTGTTTACAATATTGTATTTTTGTTCTTCATGCGCTGCTCACCTGGTGATCGAAATTTGAACTATTCTTTTTTTATTCCAACTTTTCCCCTCTCTAGGTCCATATAAGGTATATATTAAGTTTCAACGAAATAGGTCTACCAGAATAGCCTCTACATAGATCTAAACATTGTAACTTTAATTATAACCTCCCTGAATATGTGAAGAAGATTGTCCGTTTTTTGCTTGTGTGTGTGTCATGCAGAAAAATCTACAATTTTATTCCGATCTTGATGAAACTTTGCAAATTTGATCTTCAAAACATGAGGAAGCTCACTGTCTGCATTATATTTTGAAACACCATCCTTCTGGGTCCACACTCAAGACGTTTACATTAGAAAAGTACATTCGAGCCACTCATGTTGTGTACACCTTACCCATCTTAAGTATTTTTAGCAGTTGTTGCGTTCACGCTATCAGTGGAAGTCATAGATTCAAAGCAAGGAATTCATAATACTTTTATAAAAAATAAATATTAATACTTCTACAGAATTTCAAATTTTAAATCATGTCACTCATCTCAGGTTCACGGCGCCATTGTTGCGTTCTTCTAATCAGCTCTTACTAAAACCGTTAGATGACGCCATGTCAGATTACTTTTTAGGAGAGTGCAAAAATTTTCATGAGAGTGTAGAACACTTAAAGCAGAAGTTAAAGGGCGCTCACTATCATTTTTTCTAGAATATTTCGGAAACAATGAAGAAATCGTCCAAAGTTGATGGTGATTTTACGAAAAAAGACTTAATAGATAACAAAGCAACTACCAGTTCTCACTAAAGCCATTATCTCTTTAGGACAGTGCAGAACTTGCCTGAAGAGTGTAGAATTAGAATGTTTAGAACAGAATTTAAATGCGCTCTCTGCTAGCTTTTCGAAAAAACTTCGAAAATCGGATTCCGAAAATGTACCTCCATTCCTGTAAGTGAAGGTTCTTCACTCTGCATGAATCCCGCTCAATCCTGCTTGTTTCAACTAGTAAATAATAAAAATTTGCAGTTACTTATTTTCATGAACATACATATTTAAGTAAAAAAAAATCTGAATTTATATATTACGCCCAAAGTGGCGTTTTTTAGCGTTTTGTGCATTATCTTATTAAATATCATGTTCTTCGAACTTAAGCCATAAAATTCAATTCAACAGCAATATCGCAAAATAATTTTAAAATGAGCATATCTTATAATTTCCCATACACAGTTTAGCACGCTGGGGATAATTTTTTTTTGTTTTCGTACAGTGTTGTCATTCCTAGCTTTCAAATCATTGAGTTTGATAATCAAAAATTTTGTAATGTCTGACAAAATACGAAATATATAATAAAACAAATTCCAAATCAGGCTTTCAAATGCTCATATTCGGTTGGAGGATTACGTTATGGAAATTTGATGGCTCTAGGTACCGTTGTTTTATCACAATGCAAGAAACATGCATATATTTATGCAAGTTCTTCATTATTTAATTTCTTTAAATATAACGCAGGGCTCTATATTTGGTGGCAACAGTTTGAAAAGTGAATTGACGCAAAATGCGAACTGAAATTAATAGCCTTTCTGGGCTAACACCCTTTGGGTAGAAAGTAAGTAATTTTTTTTTACATCACTGAGATTTGAAAAATGCTCTTAGGAATAGTTAAAAACCTCAAATTTAATTTAAAATAAAAATTTTTGAATGTTTCCTTTTATTTGAAGAAGGCCTGTCTTAATTTTGCAATAAACTGTAAATTTTTTTATTAAAAAAATAGGCCAAAGTTCAATTTGAGTCAACAGAAAAGTCAAAACCCTGTTATGGGATAACTTTCTTTCCCCAAACGTAGAAGGAGGAGCACTATCTCCTCTATTTCCGTCAATCATTCTGCAAAGAACCATTAACACACTTCCTGTCCCAGACGGTCCTAAAATTTGATATCACCGCTTTGAATATAAAAGTTATTGCAGGAGAAAGAGAGAGAAAATATACCGTGAAACTCGAAACTGTAACTCCCCTTCGGGCCGTTTAATCCCAAAATGTGCCACATTCAAATCGTCCTCGCATTTCGATGCCCTTTTTACGCCCTCCTTTGCGTGTTTAATGGATTAATGGGGGATGCAGAGGTGAGGTCATAACTGCGAAAAGATGAAAGGGCTTTTTATGTTCTTTGTCGTAATTCTGAATGAATAAAGTGGAAAAGTTGATATCCATATGTTTATTTGCCTACACTAAAAGAAACTTTATATTTTTGGAAAAGTAAAATAACGGCAAAGTGTACGTGCTTTTGATTTTGAGTCTGATTTTTATTTAAAGTATTATTTTACTGAAATAATTTGTGGAAAAAAAATTTCCTTACGTCTAGGAAAATGTTTCACGTGAATACGTAGGAAATATTTATATTCCCCACCCACCCCCCAAAAAAATGACAAAGATTATTACATTTTGGCTCAAATCTAAGATAGCGGTTTCCACTCAACAGTTTACAATGAGCGATTTTAGTAAAATTTACTTATTGATCCTTATTTACACCCTAGTGTTTGTTCCGGGCTTAATACCGATTCAACCCGTTTCCAAAATAACTTAACAGTTCTGTTCCTATGTGTGCCTTAGAGGAGAGGGTTCTATAATAAAATCAGCGGAATTTTGAAATATCCCTTCATTTCATTTGCAACGCAATCTGTTTTTTCACACACCCCTCTATAAATAAATCAGACTTTCAGCGTCATAACACTTTTTATCGTGACTTATCTTGATGGATATGGTTACATACGAAAACAATATTGCATAAATATTTTGATTTTAATTTTTATTTTTCATTATTTTAGTGGAAACTTTTAACCTCATTTACACCTTTCTAAGACATACCGCAAAGCAGTTTTTATCATCTCTCAAAAATCTCAGCCATTTTGTCATAGTTTTGGACCTATGAAATACCTTTGTTTAATTTCATCTCCTTCGAAATCAAAATTTCAGTTTTGAGAATATTTCCACGTTAGAAAAATATATTAAATTCGCTATAAAAGATCACTTTAAAAAACTTTGAACAAATGTACTTCCTCCAATATATATTACGTTGAAAAAATATATGACTATAATGTACCACGAAAATGGAAAATATTCAAATGTTGTGTAATTCTGTTTAGAAATAATAAATACGTAATTTAGTTTAATTGCTTTTGTATAAGGAATAAAGAGTCATAGACTCACTCCCCTTTACGTTTATACAAGGGGGGTGGAAAACGAACTAATATGGGAATGATGGTTAAAAGCTATTTCTGGTTCGAGCTAAACCGGGAATAAAATCGTCAAGGCTGTTTTGGGAAAAGTCTCATTTTGGACATCACTTTGTTGTGGATGTTTAGGGTACTCCATTTCTTAGTTATTAGTTTGTGAGACGAGATATCTGATAAACAATTTTTCTTAACTCTTAAGCATTTTTTTCTAGTTCCATTTTCTCGTTTTCTAAGATTGATACATGTTTTCATGTATCACAAATATGCCTGGATTCTTCCGAGTGCATCTGTAAAATAGCTTTTCCTCGAATTCAGTTCGATTATTTAAATCTCTCAGTTTCCGAAACAAAGTTTATGAGTTTCAAGTAGTCTTATGTGCCTGTTACGTACTTTTAGGTTTTTAATGTGCAAAGATTTTCTGTGGTTCTTTCTGATTTCCCAATGGGCATTTAAATACACAAGATGTCCTATAAATGTACCGTGTTAAGTAATTTTATGGCTTCAATTCAGAATCAGTCACATTCTTTGCTGCTGTTAGGTCCAGTCGATACTGCCATATAATACTTGTTTTGTGCTGCTCTATTGGAGTGCTGTAGTAGCTTGGGGGCTACTACAGCACTCACTGAAGGGTGTATCGAATATGCTACGGAACGAAGATTATTATCTGTGATACCTGATTTCCTCTCTGAAGTATTTTAGGTGGCAGGAGAGAAGAAGCGTGAACCACGCAAAATGACTTATACAATTAATTCTTCCCCACGTTGAGTTATATGTTAGCATTTTTCTTTCAGATTATCTTTCGCTTTCTATAAAGCTTTGACAGTCTGCATTCGTTTTGGTTTGGTGAAGATGTCGTACTGTTTACTTTGTTGAAAAAACGTGAAAATAATGAAATTATCATCCAGTTACGAAAAGATTATCTTGAGAGTATGATTTTACGAAATAAAAATTTCGTAAAAGAAAGATGAAGTAGGCGCTTCCCTTAATTATCTGTTTCTAACATAAGTGCACTTAAAATTTTTTTCCGAACAGAAGGTGGATTTGGAGCAGAATTCAATGCAGAATGTGATTTTCTCAAAAACAGGCTCTTTCAATACAACTGGAAATACCTTCTCAGGCAGCGTGACTCTGAAAATATGAGTATCTTCTTATTACAGAAGAAATACATACTTTGGTTATCTAATGAAACTGAAATATGTTGCTAACTTAAGAAAAGCGTAACATGACCAATAGATTATAAGTTTAATGAATTTCTTTATATGAACCATTAATGTAGTTCGGGAATTTCATTGATTTCTGTATTATTCTTTAACATCAATTTAATGGAAATTATTAATGTTCTTAGTAAATTACAAAAGAAGTCATAGTTCTTGTACAGAAAGTTCTTGTATAGAAATTTCTATCATAACCTATTGAAGTTTTTTTCATAGTTTAATGACTTTTTTCATTTCTCTGGACCTCTTCTCGTAGTCTAAGTTGTTAACGCGTTCATTTAGCAGCTGAAACACTCATGGATCGAATCTTGAGGAAATCATAGCCGACTTTCATATTTTTGGTTTTGAAAAGCATCATAGTGACTCTGGAAATAGACTTCAAGTTGACGATTGAGTTGAAACGACAGTAATGCCAATGTAGATATTATGAGGATCTAAAATGCCTCATAGTCTCTATAGTTTGTTTTAACTAAAAACAAATACCATTGCTTATATTTATTTGGTCGAATGAGTCTCCTATGTACTTTAACTGAATGGAGAATTGGAAAGAGTTAACATTCCAGTCAAGGTTGTTTCTGGGGGAAGGAAACTATTTTACTGCGAAATAGTTAAATTTACACAGTCCAGTCACATTAATGTGACCACCACGTACTTTCCATGTCAGAGTTAAATAACCAATCACAGAAGGCAGGTGGCAGCACAGTGCAGTTGAGCGTATATAAAGGGTGTGTGAGGGCTTCGGAAAACATTTCAATCGTTGGCGTAATGCAGAAACGAAGCGATTTATCCGACTTCCAAAAGGGCATGATCATTGGCTTTCGGGCCAAGGGTGGAAGCATTTCGGAAACGGCTGAGTTTGTGAACTGTTCGCGTGCCGCCGTGGTAAAAGTGTACCGTGCATGGCAAAATGGGACTGTCCAAAATCAGCGACGTGGCAAATGTGGTGCACCACGGGCCATAGATGACAGAGGCGAACGACGGTTGCGGAGATGCGTTCGGGCAGATAGACGGGCTACCGTTGAGCAACTGACCACCAAAATGAACCAAGGGGCTACCAAAAGTGTCTCCCAAAGTACTATTCAGCGAACATTGCTGCGTCTGGGCCTCCGAAGCAGACGCCTGGTTCGTGCACCTATGCTGACTGCTGTTCATCGACGGCGAAGGCTAGAATTTGCACGCCAGTACAGCAGCTGGACGTCCACTGAGTGGCGACAGGTTGCGTTTTCGGATGAATCGCGTTTTATGCTCCATCGGACAGATGGACGTTGGCGTATAAGGCGTGAAACCTCTGAAAGGAACCACCCTGCAACCATTGCCGGAACGGTCCAAGCTGGAGGCGGGAGCATTATGGTCTGGGGAATGTTTTCCTGGCATTCTCTAGGTTCACTGATCATTGTGGAAGGCACAATGGATCAATACAAGTACGCATCTGTCCTTGCGGACCATGTTCACCCCTACATGCGCATTGTTTTTCCTCAGGATGATGGCATCTTCCAGCAGGACAATGCGAGGTGCCATACAGCTGCCAGTGTACGTGCGTGGTTCGAAGAGCACCAGGATGAGTTTACCGTCCTCCCCTGGCCAGCAAACTCACCTGACTTAAACCCAATCGAGCATCTGTGGGACCATCTCGATCGAGTTGTTCGCGCCATGGATCCTCAACCGCGTAATCTAGCGCAGCTGGCCACGGCATTAGAGTCGGCATGGCTCAACATCCCAGAGAACACCTTCAGGGACCTATGTGACTCTCTTCCTGCACGTCTCGTAGCAGTCCGCTCTGCGAAAGGTGGTTATTCTGGCTTTTGACAGATGGTCACATTAATGTGACTGGACTGTGTAGAAACAAAGTTTAATTGATCAGTTTTATATTTTGACAAAGTGCATTTAATAGCAAAGTACAAAAGTCCGCTATATATTAGCTAACTCGATATTAGTATTTAAAAGAAGTAGAATGTTATCGTTTTTTCTACCCAAAATAGACAACGTGAGTTAAAAGCAACGAAATAAGGCATTTATGAAGAATTAGAATGTAACGTAAAAAATAAAAGTATTATAATATTATGTAAAAAAATGTGATATTTATTATATTACATTTAAAATTATTAATTACATTTACAGAGTTTGACTTGTTTTGGTAGCATAAACTAATTCTAGACACTAAGCGAATGATCGCTGTGTTTGAAAGGAACTACAAAGTTCTGAAAAGGTTTTAAATAAGCTTTTTATTTAAGAGTATTAAGAACATAAACTCCCTTCTTGTGGTCGCCGGATCAGCCACTGTTTGTGGCGTTGCAACTTACAGCAACAGGGATATTCAAAATTTAAACTTCTTAAGTTAACCTAGTAGTCCATGAGGACGCAATGAACTTTAAATCTAAGTTGACTCAGAACTTCTACTGGTGGAACAATTTAAACGACGGCAGCTATAACCCAAAGCCAAATAATTACAATCTTATCACAGTTGGCAAAACTAATAAATAATGTGGCCTTGCGACGCAAAAACACGCTCTGTCTTACAGTCCATAAACTTCAGCTTATATACTTTCTAATTTATTTACGTTTCTGGCGAGGAAACGTTGAAAAGGAGAAATTATAGTAAAGGCTGAAATTAACTGGTTAATTTAAAATAATAGTTCATGCATCGATTAATTACATTCAAAATATAATATTTATTTACTAATCACTAAAAGCTAACTTGCCGAACGACTTGCAAGTAACTTCCGAAAACAAATCATAATACGTTTTAAACATCATGTTAGCTTGATAAAACTGCAAGATAAACTGATTTACATCTGTTTAAGGCTTTAACATTTGTAGGTGGGGAATGAAATAAAGATAATATTCCCTGAATATTATTCTTTTTTCACTTAATGACAGAAGGCCTACTCGAAAGAGGTGGGTAGGTAGGTACGTAGGTTAAGGAGGACGGGGATGCCTGATGTCTAACAGAGGTAAACAGGCATGTGCCCCACGCCCTTCTCTAACTAAAGCAATAGCTCCTGGAGCCCCACAAAGCTGCACCGGGTGTTTATTGAGGTTGTCAAAGGGAAGTACATGGCCTTACAAAGGCGTTAGTAGGGTTGTATTACAGATTGAAGAGGTAAGCTGTGGTGTTACAGATGGTAAGCACTTAAAGTAAAAATGCAAAAAGATATACACATAAAAACACATAAACAAGTAATACACAAGACACAAAGCGCAAAATACATAAACACACAACACATAAAACAGGTACATACACATAATCACTTAAAGCACAAAAAGACATGCATACATATTAATACGCATTAATACAGATGGGAATGCACTGGTACACAGAGGCGCGAAAGGCGCAGTACTTGCGAATTATTAGTATTACATTGGGGGGGGTTAAACACAAAGTTGTTACGATGAGCAGATGTTGTAAATACTAGTCCATTGGACTAGTGGTGGAGTTTATCGTCAGTACACCAGAGCGTGGAGTTCGAAGTCTGTTGACCGCGTCATTTTAGCACGGTTGGCAAAGGTCTGTGCCCAATGCCGCAATTGTATTAATGATGCTGGAGATTGAATTAACTGCTCCTTTATGCGTTATAAGGAAACGGTGATAGGCGTCCCTTTTATATGTAGGTAGCGGGAGATGGTGTGCAGCCGTTAAAGGACATTCAAATACGTAATGATCTGGTGACCCATCTGATCTGCAGACACAGACATCGGTATCTGAGATGCTATGGCGATTGTAGTAACTTAGAAACGGGCCGTGACCCGTGATGAAGTAAGTGAGAGGTGCTACGGCGAAGAGTCGGTCGGTGGAAACTTCCGGGAGGTGGTTGAAAGTCCGTCTGCCTGTCTCGCATTCGGCCCACTCTCGTTGCCATTGGTTCATTCCATGATGTCGTAGGAGGCTCTTTAGCTAAGAGGAGGGTGCAGGTAGGGTGATGAGTTGGGCTGTCGGGTTGGAAATTGCATCTTTAGCCAACGTGTCTGCAGCCTCATTGCTCTCGTTATCCGCATAGGCTTTAACCCATACCAGGTTGAGATTGAATTGAGGGTTTGCGTAAGGAGACGTTGGAGACTGAGTATGAGAGGTGAGATATGATGATGATTCTCAAGTGCAACTAAAGTTGACAGGCTATTGGTATAGATGGTTGCTCGTGGAATCTGGTTATGTATAACATGTTGCAGTGCAGCCGTAATCGCCAGCACTTCCGCCTGGAAGATGCTATTGTGAATGTCAAGACGTCCTTACCAGTTGTATTCAATTTTGCCATTCTCATGGTGCACAAATGAAATAGTGCACAAATCTCATAGTGCATAAATCAGTTTTTGCCTACACCATTTTCCTGCTTTACACCGTCTGTGTAGATCTGTATCCCGGTTCGAGGGGAGTGTGTTGGGGTGTGAGTCTGTGCTTGTCAATTCTGATGTGGATTCCACTTCCTTTGAGAGATGGATGTGTATGAAGAGAAATGATGGGCATTCGAACTGGATTGGACTGTATTTGGTATTTCCGAAAGTTGCATCTTTGCGTAGGTGGATCACTTTAGTGAAAGCTGCCTCCATCTCTGCTTTTATATAGAGTGCTAATATGCCGGCTAGAACTGTTGCTGCACTGGTGGCGGTTGTGCGGTAGGCTTTGCTTGATTTCAGGACGGAGGGGCGTTGTGGAATCGCAAGTTGCCTGACCTTGGAGCTCCAGTTGGCTGGGCCCAGATCACTGCAGCGTATAAAGCTATTTTTTCTTTAACTATGAGGTATAGCACCTTTTGGGTATATGGGTTTTGGCCCCAGTTGCGACCTTTAAATTGCCTTGCTATGCATGCGATAATTGACGTCTTGTTTCTGATTTCCATGATATGCGGAATCCAGGTGAGACCTTGGTCCCATACTACCCCTAAGTATTTGAGATTCCGCACGATTTTGATATTTCTGCCTAGCAGTTTAATGCCTGGATGACGCGCTGAATTGGTACCTCGTCTGAGAATTATTATTGCTGATGATTTTCTATGGAGATCGTGAGTTTTAATTTGTTGCATGCGATGGTAATTCAGGTGCAGGCCTCTGTGCTGTTGCGTTCCAGTCTTTCCCTGGTGCGTTCTCTTACGAGCAGGGCTACTTCGTCTGCATAAGCAGTGATGTTTGTATGCGGTGGCGAGTTGGTTTCAAGGACTGAATTGAAGGTGAGGTTTCAGAGTATCGGTCCTGCACAAGACCCCTGCGGACAGCCTCTTACTTGTGCCTTGGTTGTCGTACCATTGGTCGTAGTTGTCACAGTCTTGGAGGTAACTATTGAAGACGTTAAAGAGGTTGGAAGGGCAGTGTGCTTCTCTGAGGGCCTGCTTTATTGCTGGCTACCAGAGGGTGTCGAACGCACTCTTTAGTTCGATAGAAATGAAAGCCCTGTGTATATCGCTGTTTTTATTGCGTTTTATTGTTTCTTGAACATTGTAGAGGGCATGTGTCGTGGAAAATCCTGTGCAGATTCCATACTGCAGGGGGCTGAGATGGTTAATTCGGTGCAGGTGGTGCTTGAGTTTGTTAACGAGGAGCTTTTCATAAATCTTGCCTAAAGCAGAGAGGAGACAAATGGGTCAGTATGAACTTGGGTCTTGTGGATTCTTGTTCTTTTTAAGAAAGAGAATGACATGTCCTGTTCTGAAGGCTGTTGGAAAAATTTCTTGGTGAAGAAGCTGATTGAAATAGGTCTTAAAGAATGAGGGGCGCGCTTTGTATGCTGTATGGATGTTTGAATAATCTAATTCGTCGGGCCTGGCGCTTTTTTCTGAGGAAGGTGGCGAAACAGCTGTTTCATTTCTTTATCACTAAAGGGCACATCAGGTGGCGTCGAAGGAATGGTTGTGTTATCGCGGACTTTAAAATGTATAATGATATTTTATAGTATATAATTTGGTTATTCTTCAAAATTAATATATAAAAATCTGTAAACATAAATTTTTCAACACATGTAACAATTCTCTTAATATTTTTGTTATGAACTTTATTGGAAACAGCCTCTGTATGTCATATGTATATTTGTATATTCATTGTAACTCTGTAAAATTTTATTTCAAATAAATATATCCACCATCCGCTGATATCCACCATCCGCTGATAGCGGATGGTGGATAGTTTCCATCAATAGAGCACAAAAGCTGAAAGTCTAAAAGATGGTGCAGCTGCTCTATTGATGGTCTCCTGTCTCCTGTTATCGCGGACCTTCGCTCTTCTTGCGTGTCCTCTTCTGGGTCATTGTTTGAGAAGACGGTATTCAGAATGGTGGAAGCAGAGCAGAGCACTGCTTCGATGTTGGTGGTAATATCCATGCTGAAGGGCTGTGTGTTGATCTGTGTAGGGGCTGTGTGCTGATGTTTTTGGAACTCAACGTACTCTCGAGACTCTCCACGCTACAGTCGCGATGCTATCGATAACCTCAACGATGCACATTCTCGATGCACCAACTCGCGATACACAGGACGACCAACCCGACACTAAAACGACTGCTACTCTGCGTACAAGCAGGGTTTATATAGCTTTTGGCCTGCCTTCGAGAACATTCTGGACCGAGCCGGTAAGTATTTGTTCTAGAATGTTCTCCAACCGTCTATGGCACATCACCAATTTTGTCGACAAATAGGAGATCTCGCGCCAAATATGGCAACACAGCCTTCGCTTGATATTTTCTGGCAACCCTAAACCTGCCTTGCAGAGAAGCTATCTTACCGCAGCTGGAGATTTCGTAACAGTATTCATTTAATGGAGGAATGGAAGATATAAGTTCAAGGTAGTTTGCATCCACGAAATTTATAAGGATAAATATTTGGGTTTACTACCATATGAGACTGCAGCGCTATTTTAGTCTTCTAAGAAAGAAATTTACAGCATTTCCTAGTGTACGTTTCATCTCAGCTATTTAGTACCATATTCTGAAAAATTTTAAAATATTCCGGTAATTTTCCCCCTTCCTTAATGCTTTCAAAGAAGGAGATCCCCAAAATATTTTAAAGTGGATTCGTTTGCTAAGTGATATTTTCGTTTTACTAACAAAAACAGAATTTCGCAAACTCGCTGCGAAAGTTACACCGAATGTTTTCCTTCTAACAGTTGAATTTCGTGCCAGCATAATACAAGAAACGACTCATCACAGTTAAGCAAGCAAGAACTGACATTTAGTCTACGAGTTTTCTGAGTCAGCTGCACATTCACTTTCTCTAATTATTTATTGATTACTTGAGGTCTAAGGAGTAGCAGAAACAACAAAAATACAGGGCGAGAATCAAGTTATAGGAAAGTATACTCACTTCCAAATGTTAAGCATGGAAAGGAAAATGCTAATTTCCGGAAGCCAATCAGAATTGAAGAGGATCCAATTCGCTGCAGAGGTAGATGGAAGTATGCAAATATTTTAGGTAACAGCCAATCGCGCTTTCATGTCAAGAAATATGCAAAAACGACAGTCTTATAAGAAGCCAGCTTTATGAAGGGTTGCAGAAGTTGATTGTAAGTGCTGATAGAAAGTGTTTAAAACTTTTGTACAATTTGTTTTCAAGACATACCTGTTTCTATGACTTCTAGAAGACGAATGGAAAATTCTGAGCGCTGGCGTGCTGTGGGGCGCATTGAAGCAGGAGAGTCGATCACAGATGTTGTTCTTTTTTTCGGCGTTCATCATTCTGTAATTTCACGTTTAAGGAGATAATTCCAAACCACACAGACAGATGTCCGAAGGCCCGTAGCCGGTCGTCCAAGGATTACAACCTCCGCGGAAGATCGATGTATTGCTATTGTAGCCAAGCAGAATCGCAGAGCGACCTCCACACGTGTGATATCTATGGTTACAGCGTCCATTGGTAAGGCGATATCTGCAGCTACTGTACGCCGAAGATTACATATGAGTGGACTGTACGCCTGGGTACCTCGAGTTTGTGTTCCTCTATCCGTCCAATCAAGAGTGGCACGATTACAGTGGTGCCGGGAACATGTCAACTGGAATGTGTCTGACTGGGGCAATGTCATGTTTACTGATGAGTCAAGATTTGCTGTGGAGCCACATGACAAGCGTATAAGGATATGGTGTGAAAAACGAACACGCAATCAGTCCCAAAACATCACCGAACATCACGCATTCCGAGGAGGAAGCATTATGGTGTGGGCAGGGATTTCATTAGGATATTGCACCGATCGGCACATTTTTAAACGGGCTCTTTTACGGCTGTCCGGTATCGTGATGAAGTCCTAGAACCCATTGTGAGATTGTAAGCTGCAGCAGTTGTCCCTACTTTTGATTTAAGCACGTCCTCATAGAGCTGACATCGTCGATGACTATCTGGAGAGCGAAGGAATTGCGCGTATGACGTCGCCAGCATATTCGCTTGACCTTAATCCCATTGAAAATCTTTGGTATGCTTTGGCCCGTACTGTATCTTCGTGTTTCTCAACTTCAGCCACTCTTATTGAGCTGGAAACTGCTCTAGAAGAAGAATGGCGATTGCATAATTCTGCGGTGGTTGACCACCTGATTTAAAGCATAGTCACAAGGTGTAAACTTTGTGTACATCACATAACCTATTAATGTCCTTTTTTTCATTTTATGCTGTTTATTTTCACTTTATACATAATTCTGTTTAAGTCTGCAGTATGTCATTATCTGATAACTTATAAATATTTTATATTGTTTTCATTTCTGTACATAATTATTGATTTTTTTATGCATAAACATATATGCTACTTTCCTGCCGAATTTTGTGTCAGTCAAAGCAGTATTTGTTGATTTTTTTGCATTTTACATCTTCGTGCTTAACTTTTGGAAGTGAGTGTAGAAATGAACACATTTTACTAGATTTTTGTAATGCTAATATTACTATCTGTTTTATAGGAATATAGCTGTGTTTTGAATAAATAATATTGTGAGAGTTGCGTGTAATTTATGCATGAGTACTTTTCGTTTGTTATATTCTTATTGTAACCGCGTCCTTCGGAATTTAAATCATTCGATTAATTTTCCCCGCTCGATTTTCGGAAGACAAAATCAGTAAAAAAGCGGTAGATAGCTGATGTGTTATTGCTGAAGATAATTATTTTCAGAACTTCAAAAATAAAGAAATAACATTAAATAAATAAATCAAGAAAATTGCGTTCTGGATATATCACTTATAATTTAATACTTCGATTGAAAGTGTTTAAAAACGTGAAATGTTGAAACAAAATTTAAAAGATAAATGATTCCGTACCAGTTGCATACTGTATGGTTTTAGAAACATTTTTTCTTCCTTGTACGAAGTAAAGGAAGTATTGCAATCACAAAAATTAAAAAAAAAAAACATATTTCAACGAAAATATCCATTTTGTCTACTATCGAATGCAATTTAACGATGTTTTTGCTTGACATCTGTACGTAAGGACAGAACGAAGGACTCTTTTTCCGAAAGGGAAATATAAAACTGATTTAAAATGGATTCAGAAGAAGTTTTTTTTTTTCGTGGCGTCTGTAGGTACATACGTATGTATCTCTCATAACTCAAAAAAGATAGCCTCAGAACATTGAAATTTTGTATATAGGACTGCTATAACATGTAGTTGTGCATGTCCCTTTTTGGTTGCCAATCGGCCGCACCAAACGTATATACACACATAGCCACTCTGTTACTCGGCTCAGTGAGCTCAGTTTTTTAATTCTTATATGTTGGTAAATTGTGCATTGCTTGCTTTGACATGATTGAATTATGTTGTTCTTAGCTTCCGGTTAAGGTTTTTATGCCTTTAGTCCATGCAATATTTGTAGAATTATCAACAATTTAAAAGTTGTTAAAGTGCGGCTGAGCCTATTTTTTTTACCATAGCAGCCATATTTGTTTACATTTTAAACTTACAAGAATAGTGAATTAATTCTTTTTGCACCTTCAGTGTTTTTTTGCCGAGTGGGACCAAAAAGAATCTTTTCATTTTGTGCTCCGAAAAATCTGGCTTCTTGCTCGCTGGCCAAATTGCTTGTTTTTGCGTAGAAACTGTAATTTTAATCGTAACAAACTTTCTTTCTAATTGTTTTTAACTGTATTTGGAGTTTTATTTTTTTCTATGTGTTCCAATTTTCGATATAGATATTTTGAGTTTTTATTTATTTTTGGCCTTGCCGCGAAGTGAGAATTGAATTAACTGAATGAGAAATGTATCGCTAATAAGATTCGAGGAAATAAGTTTCAATGAAAGGCTGGAAAAAATCCGTACAAGCAAGTCATGTGGTGTACACATCATCTTTCTTTTACTAATGGCACATATACACACACATACACAAAAAAATTAAATGATCATATTTTCATTAATTAAGTATATTTACAAATTAATATATTTTAATTTGTATCACTTAGATACATGATTAAAAAAGTAAAACAAACTTTTAAAAAACTAACATTTGATTGATTAAAAACTATATTATTTGTTTTTAATTAGTGCAGTTTGTTATAAATCATAGACTGATTAGAGTTGAAAGCTAAAATAAAAATTTTATGCTTTGCCGAATGGCAATACACTGAGAACCGGCAAGTGGGAGATAAAGACACTTACCAGATTATTTTAAATTTTAATCTCATATTACCATATTATTTTAAATAGCTCAGTTTGCTAATAATTAACAGCGTGATTAAATTTAAAAGATAAATTGAAAGGAGTCATGATTTGTGGGAAACGAATTTCCGTGTTAAGTCTGCTTCTAGATTTTTCTTCTAGTTTTCACGTCCCCAATTATTCTAGGACATAATTTTAAATTAGATTCAAATATTAAGCATAAAATCTAAAATAGCTAATAAAAACTGTTATTAATTTTCATCAACTATTTTATTCATTCACAGGAATGTAATTAAAAATTTCAAAATTTTTCTTTTAAAATGTCAAGTTTTTCATACTGATTCTTCTAACGTTGAGCAGATACTTCTATTTTCCAGGCATATATTGGGTTACAGGATATCTACTTTAAAAACATTCGTTACAACCCCAAATAGTGAGTAATTATATTCCTGCATTATATTCTGACATTTAAGAAAAAGCAGGTTCAACATGGACTACATCACTATGGTAGTTACATTTACTATTCAAAAATTTCTCAGAAATCAAGAACTGAACACCGTCTTTTTTAAGAAATGTCTTCAAAAAAGCATCCCGTTCGTTAAATGTTTTAAACACAGTTGATCTTTAACAATTAAATTTCTACGGTTAACACTAAAATGCAAGAACTAGCAGTCTTACCGACCTTGTTTGCTTTTAATGAATTTGCAGATACGATCTCAATTCTGTGATTTTATCTAAATCAGTACATATCTCATCTAAATCAACGATAGCTATCTCTTTTTCGATGGCAAAGTAAACCACTAAAGTTTCGACAGGAAGAGACCTAACATTCCCTCTCCCTTAATAACCTCTGTGGAGGAGGCATGTGACACAAGCCCGACTAATTCCTGGTGACCCCAGACAGCCTACACGGGAAACAACCCGGAAAACCTTTGAAACCAGATACCAGAAGTTCTGTCTTCGCATTTGTCTCAAACTGCTGGAGAAGAGGTTGATTTATGGTTAGGGGAAGGAGGTGGTAGGTCGTTGGGATCTATTACTAGGATCCCTTTCGATTTACTAGAACGAAGGAAAGGGAACGGATTCCTTGATGACTTATTGGGTCACAGTTAATGCGTATAATTCCTATATTTATTAGTTTGTTATTGCACAAGTTCCAGAGATACAATGTCCTGGTGTTTCACGTGAGCTTGCCCAAGTTGCGTTGTTCCCGTAGCGTAAAGATTTTATTACATATGTAAACGCTGAAGAGCGGGGAGAATTCCAAGAAGATTAGAACGTGAATTAAAAGAACTTTTCTGCTGAAACGGTAGAATTTTAAAAGGGCAAAAAATCCTGGTAATCACCTCTGTGTTCTGATAATGTAATTACCGTTTCTTGGTTATGAAAAGTTAAAGATGGCCATTTCATGCATACATAAAGTTCAATTGCGTTCCCAGTCTCAGGAATGAAGAAGGGAACCAAAGTAAAAATTACATTTTCTTAGAAGAGAATAAAAGAGTTTTATTTCTTCTATATTTCTTTCTTTATTCTCTCTCTGTCTGTCTCCTTTTTTTTTTACTAGAATTACTATTAGTCTCGAAACTCACGTTTTAGTTCGTATTGCTTTTGTGATCGTATCACTTTTCAAATAGTTGCCACCAAATGTTATCGCGATGTATTACTTTTCAAGAAATTAAATAATGAAGAATCTATATGTCTGTGTATCTGTTCCTCGCATCATAGTAAAGAGACGCTGCCTACGGCCACGGTATTTTTAATATACGCAGTTCTCTACCCGAACATAGGCACCTCGAAGCCCGAATTTTGAATTTCGAGATTATTTTCGATTTGTTTCATATTTTCTTCAAATTTAACGAATTTTTCTTTAGCAAATTGAAAGAGAGAAGTGGCAACACTGCTCCGAATAAAATACTTTTATCTCTAGCTCGCAGACTGTCACCATTACGCAAAATTTAATCCACAAATTAGGCTGTTTGAAAGCTATGTATTATTACTGGTTCAAATAGAACATTTGCTATCTCCGCGCACCAGCTTGTTGGCGTTTAGTAAAGTGTAAGATATTTAAGTTTTCAAATTTAATCGTTCTGTTACTGAATACCAAATCAAGTGGCTGAAAAGCAATAAACGCAATTCTTAAAAATACTTCTCTGCTTTTTAAGCTGATTGATTTAAATAAAAAAACCATTTAAATCATGAGATGTCTAATTAGAAATATTAAATATTTTTTTACGAAAAACCCCTAACTCGACTCATCAAAATCATTATATCCTTTTCCTTTTTTTATGACAACTCATTTAGGCGGCTAGTTTTCACAGAAATAACATAGCAAATATTAAAAAAATAATTATGGTAACTTCTAACACTGTGTCGGGAATTTTAAAGTTATAATATTATGAAACATTTTGTGATTTTGCTCTTGAATTTTGTATGGCATAAATGCGAAGAAAGTGATGCTTGATTATAAAACTAAAAAGAAAAAAAAAATGTGTCAACAGAAGTGGGTTTAAAGGCAGTTTGGTAACCCGCGTTGCTCAGCGAGAGTAAAGAAAGCTTAACAAATCCTCTGGTGCGACATTAAAAATCTGATCCAAATCCCCACCCCCTCATTTTTCATAACGAAAATGTAAACTTCTGGTATCGCGTTTCAAGCAGAATGAAATACATTTCAAAGAAATAGGATAAGAATTTATTCTAAAAAACATAGAATGTGATTGTTTCTTATTCAATATAATACCGGAGTATGAATGAAAGTAGAATTTTAACTTTTACAAAGCTAGATCAAAGTAAAGAAATGTATTCAAAATCTTGAAGATTCCTATAAACAAAAGTATGAAATTTGATGCACGAAATGGAATGCCTCTTTTTCATCCCATTCAACAACATCATGCCTGGAAATGGCTGACTTTCATAGAACGTTGCACTTAAAAACGAAACTACAGAAGATGACTTTTAATATGATCACAGTTAATGTTTTCACTCGGATATTATTATTGAATTTCCGAAGTGCCGCCCTTTGTATACGAAAAGAAATGAAAATACTTGGCTCATTGTGATAGACTGAGAAATGTCGCAAAGTAAGGGTTTAACTAGTCAAACAGCTTTGTTTTGATTTCGGACAACAATTTCAAATTAGAAGTAATCTTAGTTTGATGTAGATTTTTTATAACGCTTTCAATTTTGAAGACGATCAGACACTGGTCCCTCTTCTTCAGGACAAAAACAATATCGGTGGATAACCCCTCCCCAACCTCTCTAAAAAAAGCCCAAATATTTACGATACATTAGCGTTGCTTTTTTGCTTATTTTTAAATTTCACATTAACATGTTCTCTTCCACTGAGAGATGTCCTCCAGATATTGAGATCAGGGGTGTAGCATCCGTCAGGTAATTTCCAGAGACGTTATGAACAGTTCATAAATAAACTTTTTGGCATTAAAGATATTGTAAATAGTTATTATAAATTAATAGAAAATTAGATATTGTAAATTGTTTTTGCATTTTCCTAATTAAAATGCCGTTGAAAGTAGCTATTTATATGTTTCTTATATTTAAATTAAATTATTTCAATTCAGTTATTCTTCTGAAAGGACTTGTTTTCTAATCATTTAATGTTATCATACGGTTAATTTTATCAAAATTAACCTATCAAGTCTTATCAATTCCCCTATTCTTCTGAAGGACTTTTTTCTCCTAAACGTTTAATGTTATCATTCGGTTAATTTTATCCGTGAAAAAAACGTGATCCAGGCCCATCAGCGGCCAAGCGGTAAAATCGCTGATAGTGGTAGTTCCGATATAGGTTTGAATCCAGGCAAATGGGCTAGCTGTATTTACGTTTTTGTGGTTTTTCCTATATGTAACGTGTATACAAGCCAGTTGACCGAAGAATATCCTCCACGAAGGCATCTATCTCCTGAGGCAGATTGCCATAATAAACTAAATTAAACCAAGCTAGACAAATGTGATCGCATTAAACGGCGCCACTGTGTTAGGTAATGTTTTGCTTAATCTTGGATTTTCTTTGGATTTGTAAAACTTTAAATATGCTCGCTGATTCTGTTTCAAAACTGGGAAATTCTTATACCCTTCTTGTAGTGAAGGCTTTGATTGAACTGTTATTGAACATGGGTTCATTGCTGTGTACTTCTATTTTCCCCTTTAATATTGGACATCTGTAGTCATTATTGCCGATTATATAATTAGATAAAACTACAATAATGTTGCGTTTTTACGGGTTCGTGGATTTGAGAGTATCCGATGAAAACACGATGCAGAACAATAAAAAGCACAATTTATTTACAGGAATCACTATTTACAGCACAGTTCCAAAATCACCTTTAAAAGCGTCGAAAATCTACAATAAATACGCTGAAACAATCAGCAACACAGTTTCAGGCTGTAACTGTACAGGTAGCTTCACGGCAACACTAAACTTATAATAAAACACCGTGGAACAATCACCAATACACTGTCAAGCTATGCTGTAAAGATAGCTTCACGGCAAAGCACTACTCGATTGCTTTCCGTTCACAGAACTCTCGCGTAGCTTAGCACTCCGCTCACACTACTTCACAATCTCTTCGCAACTCTGCAACTAACTGCTCTCAGAAACGCAAGGGTTTATATAGGTTTTCTTTAAGTTCGACACGTTTCGAGAAATATCTCGACAGGAAGTTATTCTAGAAGCTTCCCGATTGGACCATGGGATATCGCCAATTTGGTCGCCAAATGGGCGATAAAGTCGCCAATCTGGCAACCCTGCCGTACTCTATTTTATGGCAACCCTAGTGCTATGCCGGAAAGCTTACATACAGGCGCAACCGCCGAATTTTTCGTAACAATAAGTTACTGTTATAAGAAAATGGCAAATTCAAGATACAGATTAATTGAAGAAATTTTATCCATATACAGGCTATCAATGCGCTTATAATAAAATTCCGTGTTCATTTGACGACAAAAACTGCGTTGATTTTCGTCCGAAAACATCGTTCTAAATCTCTTAACGTCTTCATAAAAGAATCTGTTTGATAACATGATGGCGAGTTAAAAAAGCAAAAACAGTTATGAAAATTCGCATGTATCGGATATCTATGCCCAGTAATAATTAGTAATAGTAATGATAATAATAACAAAAAGTTAGAAGCACAACTGAAGATGAATTCGTTGTCCTCCATTTGGCCACCTCTAATATAAGTGACTCACAATATACGTTTTTTTAAATGTTAATAAATTATACTGTTAAAAAAATTGGGAAATGAAAAACAAATTTAAGATTTTATAAATTAAGATTTAGCTAAAACTTAATCATTAATTAACTAGAAGGAATAATTTAATTGTATGGTTTAATGCGGGATGAGAAAAACAGTTCGTTTTAAAACATGAGTAAATAGTTCCCTTTTTATATCTTGCTCCTAAAAGTATATGATAAATTGTAAGCTTATTTTATAAAAACCTTTATTACTTCCTTGTACGAAAAAAAGAAAGTATTGTAATCACGAAAAATTCTCGGTGCCATATTTCAATGAAAATATCCATTTTGACCGCTATCGAATGCTATTTAACGATGTTTTTGCGAGACATCTGTACGTAAGGACAGAATAAAAGACTTTTTTCCGCAAACGATTTATAAAACTGATTTAAAACGGATTCAGAAGAGATTTTTACGTCGCGTCCGTCCGTACGTATGTATGTATGTATATATCAAAAATGTATGTATCAAAAACGAAAAGCCTCAGAACGTTGAAATTTTGTATGTGGGACTGCTATAACATGTAGATGTGGACCTCCCTTTTTGGTTGCAATCGGCCATACCAAAAGTATATAAATTTATGTATATATATATATATTCTCTGTTACTTGGCTCAGTGAGCTCAGTTTCTTTATTCTTATATGTTTGTAAATAGTGCATTTTGTGCTTTAAAATGATTGAATTATGCTGTTCTTATCTTCCGGTTAAGGTTTTTATCCCTTTAGTTAACCTGCATGTTACATTTGTAGAATTATCAACAATTTAAAAGTTGTTCAAGCGCGGGTAAGCTTAATATTTTTTACCATAGCAGCCAAATTTGTTTACATTTGAAACTTAACAGAATAGTGGATTTGTTGCCAATCGAGAGAAACTATGCTTCGCAACAACAAAGTAACGTCTTCTTTTATTTTTGCGAATTAAATTACGCTTAATCCATTCTGGAATTATCATTTAAGTTATTAAATTATCCCTATATTGACTCAGCATAGCGTCCGCAACAAATTAAGTCAGTTTCTATGCTTTCAGTGTCTTTTTTGCCCAGTAAGACCAAAAGCACACACCGAAAAATCTGTTCTCTTGCCCGCTGGCCGAATTGCTTATTTTTGAGTAGAAACTGTAATTTTAATTGTAAAAATGTTTTGTTGTTCTTTTATTTTTTTAACTGTATTTGTTTTTTTATATTTTTCTACATCTTTCAATTTTTAATGAAAATATTTTGAATTTTTATTATTTTTGCCTTGCCGCGAAGTGAGACCTGAATTAATTGAATGAGAAATATATTTCTAATGAAATTCGAGGAAATGAGCGTTTCAAAGAAAATACTGTCACTAGTCTGTTTCGGACGAAGGAGAATGTTTACTAGTAGCGCATGAGTATTAGGTAAGCAACGCTAAATCGTCTGTGAAAAACCGTATAATTTTTATTCTTTCATTTCTTTTACGCATCTTTTTAGATTTATTATAGTGTGGCAACGATTAGATAATTTTTCAGATGATACAATTTTTGTGCATTCTGAGTTATAAAATGAATGCGATGTATCACTGTTAAGTAAACCTAGCGCCAGAGTAACCCTGTGGTAAAAAAATATATAGTGAATTTCAAAAAGCACATTTATTCTATTGTGTTTTGCGCGCTATCGACGAAGTGAATTTAATTCAATTCAACAAGTTTAAATGAAATGCAAGAAAAAATGCGTATAATTTAATATTCCGTACAAGGAAGTCACGCGGTGTACACGTCAGATTTTTTTATTTGATTTTTTTGCTTGTTTCAATGACACGTATTCAATTAAATTATTCAACTGAAAAGTTGTTTTCCGATAATGAATAATCACTGACTTATTTTCAACAATTTTGTTACGTCAATTACTCGACAAGATGCACTAGTTTTACCAAAAAAATCCAAAATTACATTAAACACTTCACTGAAAATTCTTTGAGTTTATTAATTGAACTGAAATATGTGCTAAATGTCATTTCAACACTAATTAAAAAAACTAATCTAAATTTTGAAAACAAATCACTTCACCACATTGTAGTGTCATCCAAAATAAGTGGGTGTTAAGGATTTGAGCTCCCTAGCTTATCAAAAAATAGTTTAAAATTCTATCGGTGAAGTTTAACTATATAGACAAAGAAATAACATCAGCAAGTTAAATAAAAGCTTATAAAATGCGGGTAGATTAAAAAAATTAAGTAGCTTAATTAGTATTTTGTTTATCATTCATGTTTTGAAAGAGGGTAAATTATTTTTCACCTACTTCGATGATCTACCTGACCCTACGAAATAATGTTTCGTGCAAAAAATACTGACCAGAGCTTACCGCCCTCTCCGTCTCCCTCTAGCTACGCCTCTGATGCCGTTGCTAACCTTATTATTCTTTCAAAGAAAATCTGAAGAAAAAGGAAATCTGAAATTTCCGTGCTAGAATTACTACAAGGAAAATAAATAGTCACCTATATTTTTATTTTTTTTTAATTAAGGAGGCTGTTTTTACCCAAGGGTAGAGTTCCTATTTTCAAAAAAATTCGGTAATTGTAATTATAAAATAAAGTAAAAATTTTCTAAGATCATTGTGCATTTCTTATTTTCTTTTCATTTAGCTTTTAGGTCCTGCTTTATTATGAAATTAAACATATTTTGATAAACAGCTATTTTTATGAAATTTAGCAAAAATGTACGTGACTAAGAAATTTATCCAGAAAATAATTTATTATAAGAATATCTCTTTTAAATGGCTATGGGAATGTCTCTTTCAGACTCATGTAATTTTATTTTTTTTTTCACAAAAGAAAGCGCTGTTTGGGCATCACTGATGAATTAAAATTCTGTTTATCAGTAGTCGCAAATTAAAACTATAAATATACCAATCAATTTGTGTGATGTGATGTTAGATACAGTAAGCTGGAATCGTTTTATCACGTGCAAGTTGCAGTGTCAGAAAATAACGAAAATAAATCACCGACATTTTTAATTGCAAAGCAAAACTTCATTTGCCTCATTAGCCATGTCAAGAGAAAAACACCGTCGCTGTCGTATCATCTGAAGAAAAAGATAACCATCAACACTTCGTAGCATCCCTTGCAAAACAGAATTCTTCATCAAATTACATTCTATTTCAACAAGCCGGGCTTTGTTCTCAATTCGGAAAAGAGTGGAGTCTTTTTCCTGCCTTTCCAAGAATGCAATTAATCAAGAGATCGGGCGGGAGAGCAGAGAGTTTTTAATGGACGGACGCTAAAAGTAATTTCAGGTAACAGCAAATGCACTGTCAATCAGTTTCAATCAGGTCTTTGAGATTTGATCCTGATCTGTTTTGTGGGAATTAAAAAAATGCGGCAGATATTTTTTTTCCTTTCTGTAAGGTTTACACTATGTTAATTAACAGTTATTTTAAGTTTTGTATCTTTCCTATCTTATTCTAATTTCAGCTTACAATTTCCTGCCAGAATGTAATTTCAGAAACGCAGTTAATGCAAATGAGAATGAGTACTATTTAAGTCGTGACTTAAACGACTTCAGGAGAGAGAGTCTGATTTCCGGACTAGCGCCCGTTTGCCTTCTGGCTACATCTCGCTTAGCTACTATTACGCTCGGCTATATCTTAGGCCCTTGCTAGGCTTCGCTGATTTAATTAATACTTAGGGGCCAACTAGTTAGATTCTGATAACTTCGGCTATATTCTTTAAGAGCTTTAGTTCAAATTATTAGTATTTAAGTTCAAGCCCGAACGGCGGCTTTATGTAAAGTCGGAACTGATTGTAAATATACTGAATAATAAAGGGTTTTAAAACCTTCTCAAGTCTCACGTATTCTGTTCACACATTTAAGCGATTATTCGCTTACTAGTGTTCGTGGCGTTCTGAGCTAGAACTTTAGATTTAAATAGTTGAACCTCGCACTTCATTCGGGGAACAAAATCATTTATATTATAATTATTTAATTATTTATATCTTGCATTTTACTGGGACGATTGACAAAATTCAACTTGCGTTTTTCGTTTCGAAAGCGTGACTTAGGATATGTATAAGATTTATATATATAGCATTGTTTTAATATAGGTATTTTGACACAAAATCGGACTTTTTCGGAAACGACAGGCGAATTTTTTTTCCATATTTCGATTCTACGACTCAAATTATGCCTAAATATTAAATTTTGTAAAATTTGGTGCAAAGTTTACGTGGAAATTTAAAAATTTATATTAGCGCATTTTTTTCAGTTTGCGCTAAGAATCAGAATAAGATTATATTAGCGCATTTAATTATTAAGATTATATTAGCGAATTGAGATTATATTAGCACATATTAACGCAGGAATTTATATTAGCGCATTTTTTTCAGTGCGCGCCACTTAGTGAACTTCTGAATTTATAG
This sequence comes from Stegodyphus mimosarum, assembly GCA_000611955.2. Classification (NCBI taxonomy): domain Eukaryota; kingdom Metazoa; phylum Arthropoda; class Arachnida; order Araneae; family Eresidae; genus Stegodyphus; species Stegodyphus mimosarum. The sequence goes on from KK116915.1 coordinate 369,885, forward strand.
CAACCTTCAAATTATGTGTAAATGCCACGTTTTGTAAAACTCGCACGAGTAGTCCTTAAAAAATCAGCTCTTAAAATTTTAGCTCCTCAATGTTAATTGAATTTGGTATATATTTGCTAATATCTTTTTTTTTTATTAAACCTAATCGATTCTTCCTTTCACATTTCGAAATTTAGGTTCATTCTAAATAAAATTTGCCCATTTTAAAGATTTAGTTTTTTAATTTGTATTTTTAAATAATTTTTATTAATTTTTCGTAAAAAATTGTGTAGTATAATCTGTAAAATTCATACGATCATCTTAAATTAGATGTAATTCTAAGCATACTTGCAAAATATTAGAATTTTTTATTCAAACTTTTTTAAGATATACATGAATTTACATTTTGGCGCGTTTTTTGGCGAATTTACAAGTCCGGTATAGTTGTTATAAGCGATAATAACGCCAAGTGTGGTTTACTCACTTTGTTAAAATTATTTGAAAGTATGAACGATGATAATTTTTCCGCTCATGTAAAATGAAAAAAAGGAAAGGAAAATAGGTTGCCATAAATTAAGAAAATCGGCAAGTAAATTATTCGTAGCTCAAACTCTGAAAAAAATGCACCAAGAATAAATTTGTGAATTTCTCCGTAAATTTCGCACCCAATTTTACAAAATTGAATATTTAGTCATTATTTGAGTCCTAGAATTGAAATATGAAGAAACCATTGGCATGTCGTTTCAGAAAAAGTCCCATTTTGTGTTAAAATACCTACATTAGATCAGAACTATATATAAATCTAATATACATCCTAATTCGCTCTTTCGAGACATGAAAAACGCAATTTGGCAATCGGCTCAATAGAACGGGAGATATCGAATTCTGCCCTCTTTTTTTAAGCCTTTTACATATCCATTGTAAAGTGCTTCGTCACATTTATATTGTTAACGCTTTTTAATTTTTTTTTAGTTTCTTTATTTCATTGTTTTTTGCTTTAATTAAATTGTTAATGCTTTTCAGTAGATTTTCCGTTCTGCTTGGTGGATTTAACTTTATGAGATTCTTCTTACTAATAAATTTCCTTTTCTTTCACTGTTAAATTCTTTGTGTTGTTACTTAAAATATTAACGCTGTCATCTTTTAAATCTTTTCGATTGTTTACATCTTAGAAATATTATAATCAGGATAATTAATTTGAATTCTTTCTCTCTTTGAGTACTCAATACTTGGTGTGCAAACTACATATCCATTCGTTATTACTATAGAATATGGGTAATGAGTTAAAAACAAATCTGTAGAACAATGTAATTATCACTATTAGTATTAAGATGTAAAATTTTGTTTTACACTCCTTATGCAGTATGTTTTCGATTATTACTATTGTTGCACACGTACAAGTTCGTAATGGATTGAATGCACACAGAACCAATGAAGCTTGATAAAATTTATTTTCCCGAAATAAACACTTCACAGTTCTCGAACTTTGCACAAAAGTATTCGTACAGCTCTTCTCAGTATGACAGAGCACAATCAGTAGTGACCACTTTAAACTACTCAGAATGTTAAACAGAACGCAATGCAAAGCGCAGGTAAAGAGCGAAGATCGCACGGAGATAAACTCTGAACTAAAAACTGAGAATTTATGCTTTAAATTTATGCTCTCTCCCGCCTTATATAGTTTCTCCCCGCCCGCTGAGAAACCCCTCATACCATTTCTCGAAATTACTGGAAGGCATATAGGATTAAAATTATATATGAGTGGCGGATACGGTTACAATTACATGTAGAGAATTATTATGGTTATTCAGTTACAGTGTCAGGACTTAGCGTTCTGTGCATCTTTTTTGGAAACATTGTAAATTCTGTAAAGGGTTCTTATCCTTACGTTCTAAGTCCTGAACTGGAACAGGGAGCGGAAGGTACGCTATGTTCTGATGTATCTGCTGGGCTGGATAATAACTGCACGTGAAGGGATTTGAAATCCTCTTTTATTCAATCACTATTAAATACAAACCTCCCAATTCGGGAGAGATACAGAAAGTAAAAGACCACACTTTGGTCGAACTTAACAATCAAATAAATTTAAATAAATTAAAATAGAACTTAAATTAAACTTTGCTTCGCAGAGCAATTCGCGGAAGTTGGCCTCTACCGAAAAGGGTGCGTAGCAAGGTATACTAAATACTACCGCACTTTAATTTATTTTACAATGCAATCACGTAGTAAGCACTATGGCTTATAAATTTAAACTGCTAGCTGGTCAGGCGAACGTTGAGCAGCGTGACCGTGATCTGAGGCAAAGCTCTCACACACCGAGAGGTTTCTACCTCTGGCTTAAATAGTGCTTGGCTGAACTTCAAAAATTAGCATAAGCTAAAAACGCGCGCTTCTTCTGACAGGAAGTTGAAGCAGAGAGGAGATAGAAAAGATTTAAATTAAAATAAACTTGGTTAGTTTAACTAAAACCTTACAAACTTCCCGCCAGAATTGCGATAGTTAAACTACTTTGGTCCAAACGGACCATGTTGAAAACTAGCAATTCTAAATAGTCGAAAATTTCACTGTTCTAAACTTAGGCCAACTCTTACAAGGCAATATATGTTTGTGTAAAATACAGACGAAATTTTCTGGAACAACAATCTTCAACATTTTTTTTTTCAAGTCTTATTCTTCAAACAGTCTTACTCCTTCCAGCAAAATCTGGAAGGAAAACAACTTTAGTATGACATAATAACAGAATAATTCTAAGTGGTACAAATCCTTATTTTTTTTTTTTTGTGTAATTTTGCACACACACATTATCATTCAAGCACAATTAAATTCTTCCCCCGTATGCTCTCTCACCGGTGTTGGATGTAAAGCAAACCGCCATTGCGGGTTTTTATGTGTTCGGGGGTGTTCAACTCTTCCACCTACAATCGACTAACATTAGTTAGAACTTGACATACGAGACCTGAAAAAAACGCCCTATAACCAGCTAATCCTAAGGTTCTCACTAGCTTTATGTCTAACACTTTAAGTGTATTTGGTGGAGAGCCTAATTAACACTTGCATTCTAAAATAGTCAATCTTTAACTTTTCATGCATACAAATTCGCAGTTTGCACACAACATTCACATTAATATTGCACTTAACGTGCATTGCTAGCATAATATTATTTGTTACATTTCATAACACATTAACAATTTCATAGCAATCCTGAAATGCAAATAGAGGTTAAATTTCTAAGCTTACAGAAATATAGGTTAAATTTCTAAGCTTACAGCAAGTGCTTCCTATTCCTTTCTCAAGGTACTTTCTTGAAATATCAAATTACATTGAATTAATAGTCTACAGACTAAATCGTGTTTTTCAATTTTCCGAATTTTCATTCTAGACATTTTACAAGTCTTTAGACAAAGCGTCATACAAAATCATTTAGTTAACATATTCTTTTCAGCAATTCATTGCTTTTACAGAATTAATCTATTTACAAAACATTAAGTGATTTTAAATCTTTGAAAATTACAATTTCTTTTAACAAAACATTTTACTTTCCATATGAGGACTTATCGCTCACTTGGCGTAAAAGTCAACCTCGCTTGAGGTAAAATCAGCCCTGCAACTTGCAGTATACTCAAAAATTAACTAAACTTTTGAATACGAAATTGTACTTATCTTATTATGATCGTCCATCCTTTTCTTGGCCCAATCTTTAAAACTTGAGTAAGTTGTGGCCTGGTTCAGTTTCCTCGTTTTTCGTTGTTCTTTCGGAGCCTGCTCGTCTCTTTTTCTTTTGAAATTCCGTCGTTGTATCCTCGGCAATTTCCTTTGTAGAGGAGGTTGCTCCGCTGGACGTTTGGTGGACTGGGCCCTTCTCTCCTGGGCCCTTGCTCGTTGCTTGTCCTGGTTCCTGCTGTATTCGGGAAGTTGATTCTCAGGCTGCAATCGACGTTTCTTGCTTCTCAGGCACCTGTCCGATGATTCCACAGTTCTTTTGGATACATTGGGCTTCCCTTGCCCATTCTGCTTTCTTCTCTTGGTGCGCTCGTAATTCCGTTCGTAGATTTGTTCACCTGCATCGTGAGACTTTCTTTTGAAACCACCTTTTTGGTTCTTATTTCTTTGTTGGGGGGGAGCTTTCTTCTTCTGACATTTCGATGCCGTTGTAGCTGGTTCCTGCTGTTTTTGCTGACGTATATCTTCCTGGCTAGTCGATTGCCTCGGATCCTGAAACGAATCTTTAAATACAGCCATTTTGCTGCGATTATAGAACGGTTTTATTTGGTCCACATTCGCTTTGAGCGTTTGACCATCATTTCATTTTAATATAACCACTGCCCCCTTAATTTGTTCAATTGTGATCGGGCCTTCAAAACGCGGAAAGAATTTCCCCACCTTTTCTTCTGGGGCATTTGACAAGTTGTGCTTAATTTTAAGCACTTCATCTCCCACATTGTACTTGACCTCTCTTCTTTTTAGGTCGTAATATAATTTCTGTTTTCTTTGGGCCGTTTCTATATTTCCCGTCGCTTCCCGTATTAACTTTTGTATATCACTCATTTTAAATTCTTCTGCCCTTTCCTGTACAAAGAATAGCTTGTCCAAGGGGGTTAAAATTTTTCGTCCCAGAAACAGTTCAGCGGGAGTTTTTTGTGTAGTATCGTGTTTGGCGGTCCTAAGGGCAAATGCAAATTCATTTATATGGCTATCCCAGGTAGAGTGATAGTTTTTCACATAACTACGAATTATTTTCACTACATTTCTATTCACCCGTTCCGCTATGTTTGACTGCGGACGATACGGGACCATCTTTAGATGACGTATGCCCAGTTTTGCACACATTTCCTCAAACATTTTACTAACAAACTGAGGACCATTGTCTGAAATAACTTTTAGGGGCGCCCCGTATTTTAAAATATACTTATTTAGAATTGAATCTACTACAATTTTTGCAGACGCGCGTTTTAACGGAATTAACTCTAACCATTTGCTAAAATGATCCACTATAACTAAAAGATATCGGCTTTTATTAACTTTACTTCGAGGGTAAGGTCCAAGTAAATCGATGCCTATTATTTGATTTGGGAATTCTGATTTAATACTATTTAGGAACCCGGCCGGGCGGAAATTAACATAATTATTTAATTGACATGTTGGGCACGACTGGACATACGCCCTAGTAAACTTTTGCAGTTCTGGAAAGAAAACTGCCTCGCGAACTCTCTGAACAGTTTTTCTTATACCTAAATGAGCCGAAATGGCACAATCATGCAACTCTTCTAATACATTCAACCTCATGCTAGCTGGGATAACCGGTCTATATTCATGATTCTCATTAGTAGCTTTCGTATAGAATAACAGTCCGTCAATTAATTCGTAATTTTCGGCCCTATTTCTTATCGGCACAATATCCGGATGATTGAAATTCTCAGGGTCGGCCAAATAATTGTATATATTTTTGAACTCCGGATCTTTTTTGAGTTCGGCTATTACTGTTTCACGAGAATCTAATACTTTGGATGTTAACATGGCTATCTTAATTACACTTCCATTTTCATCTAAGTTAATTCTGCTTAAAGCATCTGCCACAACATTTTCTTTTCCCGGCGTATGTTTAATTATTAGGTTATATTCCTGTAATTTGAGAGCCCACCTTATTAATCTGGGTGATAAATTTTTTCCAGAATAGAGTCTAGTGACCGCCGCGTGGTCGGTATATACAGTTACTGGAGAACTTCCAAAGAACACACGAAATTTCTGTACTGATGCTAACACTGCGAGAGTTTCTCTCTCTGTTGCGGAATAGTTTCTTTGGGTTTCATTTAATGTTCGGCTGAAAAAAGCCACGGGCTGACCATTTTGGGAAAGCACTGCACCAATCGCGAAATCTGAAGCGTCCGCTGAAATCTCTAATCCTTTATCCCCTTCTGGAAATTTTAAGACGGGAGCTTGAGTCAATGCGTCTTTCAATTTTTGAAACGCCAAGTTGGCTTCTGCTGACCACGAAAACCTAGCTTTTTTTCTTTTCAACTTTAGCAGTGGCTCAGCTATTTTTGCAAAGTCTTTAATGAAAGCCCGGTAATATGAACACATCCCGAGAAACGACGATAATTTCTTCGCTGTTTTAGGAACAGGATAATTTCTAATGGCTACTATTTTTGACTGATCCGTTTCGATTCCCTTTTGGGAAATTTTAAATCCTAAATAACGTAACTCTTTTGCGGCAAATTTACATTTAGACGCATTTATCTTTAAACCAGCTTCGTTTAACAATGAAAATACTTTTCTTAAATCTTGTAAGTGTTGTTCTAGAGTACTACTCGTAATTATAATATCGTCTAAATATATGAAAGTGCTTTTACCAAGGACTGGTCTTAAGACGATGTCCATACATCTTTGGAACGTTGCCGGCGCGCCGGATAATCCGAACGGCATTCTAAGAAATGCGTACGTACCAGATTTCGTTATGAACGCGGTTTTGTGTACGTCCTCGGGTTTTACCCCAATCTGAAAATAGCCACTCGTGAGATCTAATGTAGTCATGTATTTTGTAGACGAAATATTTCGAATAATTTCTTCAATTATCGGCAACGGATATACAGGATATTTTGTAACTGAATTTAACTTGCGATAATCTATAGCAAAACGCCACCGCTTCGGGTGCGTAATCGGGTAATCATTATTTTTCTTACACAGGACAACGGGGCTAGCATAACTGCTAGAAATTGGCGTGATGATTTTATTCTTTAACATCTCTTTAATATGATGTTCAATTATTTCTTCTTTTGTCCTATCATATCTATATGGCTTTTGCCTAACTGGCTGAGCGTCCCCCGTGTCAATGTCGTGGTTCACCACCTGCGTAAAGCCTGGTACATCACTAAATAAATTCGCAAAGTGACTTACCAGACCTTGGATTTTCTCTTTTTCCTCTGCTTGTAAATGTTCCAAGTCCAGCTGCGGGGGCTTATCATTCTTCGCTTCAATTGGCTTCATATTTAATGTTAGTTCTCCCCCCTTGAAATCAATTTTTGCTTCTGCCAAACTAAAAAAGTCCACACCTAGAATAATACAAGTCTGCAGGTTACGCACAATATAAAACAGGATTCTTACCTGTTCGTTGTTGATACGCACGAACAATGGTACTTTTCCTAAACAGCTACATTTTTCTCCTTGGGCCGCTATGACATCCGTGTCTCTTGCACTAAAAATTCTGTAACGTCGAAAGTGCTTCTTAAAGAATCTTTCCGATACGAAGCTGCTTTGGGCTCCTGTATCCAAGAGGGCTGTCGCCGGTATGTTGTTGATTAGAACTTCAATCTTCGGCAAACTCAAATTCTTAACGACCACGGTGTTTAAATTGATTTTGGAAGGGTTTTGCGCTGCTTCGGACTTCTTCACCTTCCTCGAAGAAATCCCTCTTAGTTTAAATTCTTTTTCTTCTGGTTGCCCTCGGAATCTTTGCTTGTTCTTCTATTAAATTCCCTTCGTTCGCCGCTCGCTTTAGGAGACACATCTTTCTTCGGCCATTGCTTCGCCTTATTCCCGTAACTTTGATTTTGCTTTTGCTGCGGTCTTGGCGAACTCCACTGACTTCTTCGCTCAAATTGGCGTCGTCGTTCGTTGTCGGCTGTTCTTCGGCTTTCAAATTGTACCGCGAGCTCAAATAATCTGTCTAATGTTGTTGGATTTCTTAGTTCGATGAAATCTTGAACTTGGGGCAGTAGCCTAGGAAGTATAACTTGAATAATTTCAGGATCCGGGCGACTTCCATACAAAAGCTTGAAAACTTGAATTTTCCTCAAAATAAAATTAGACAAATCTTCTATTCTTTCTTGGTATCGGCTAAACAGTTCAGCTTCCAATCTGGCTCGATCTCGCACCACGGGAAATGCTTTCACTAGAGAATTCTTGAAATTTTCATACGTGTATGTGGGGCTTCCTGGTTCCCCCAAGAGATTCTTTCCGATGCACTTGAACCAACTTAGCGCTTGGCCCTTCAAAGCGCTGGTAGCAAGAGCGACTTTCTGAAATTCGTGGACTGGATATAGCATGAAGTGGGAGTCTAGCTTTTCCAGGAAATTGATTACGGCTGTCTTGCCGTCAAAACTTGCCGCTGGCTTCATGGCTGCTCGCATGGTTTGTACGATGTAGCCGAATCCTTCTATGCCAGGAGGTGCTATCTCAGGATTCTGGACAGGTACAGCAGGTGTCTCAGGTTCGTCTTCTTGTTGTTGAGGCCATCCTCTTCTTTTTGTGCGGGCGCCACTATCAGGACTTAGCATTCTGTGTGTATTCTTTGAGAACATGGTAAATTCTGTAAAGGGTTCTTATCCTTACGTTCTAAGTCCTGAACTGGAACAGGGAGCGGAAGGTACGCTATGTTCTGATGTAACTGCTGGGCTGGAGAATAACTGCACGTGAAGGGATTTGAAATCCTCTTTTATTCAATCACTATTAAATACAAACCTCCCAATTCGGGAGAGATACAGAACGTAACAGACCACACTTTGGTCGAACTTAACAATCAAATAAATTTAAATAAATTAAAATAGAACTTAAATTAAACTTTGCTTCGCAGAGCAATTCGCGGAAGTTGGCCTCTACCGAAAAGGGTGCGTAGCAAGGTATACTAAATACTACCGCACTTTAATTTATTTTACAATGCAATCACGTAGTAAGCACTATGGCTTATAAATTTAAACTGCTAGCTGGTCAGGCGAAAGTTTAGCGGCGTGACCGTGATCTGAGGCAAAGCTCTCGCACACCGAGAGGTTTCTACCTCTGGCTTAAATAGTGCTTGGCTGAACTTCAAAAATTAGCATAAGCTAAAAACGCGCGCTTCTTCTGACAGGAAGTTGAAGCAGAGAGGAGATAGAAAAGATTTAAATTAAAATAAACATGGTTAGTTTAACTAAAACCTTACAACAGTATTAATTAGTTGCAAAGTGATCGGGCTCATATGGCCCCAAATGGTACCAAATTTGGCGACGTTTCGCAATTTCTCGGAAAAATTAGGCAAAAAAATAAGTCGATTAAACCATCGCCAAATTGGCAATATCTCGCCAATTTAGTGAGATAGCCATTTACCTCAATGCTAAATAGATTTGTCCTTATAATCTTATTTTTCCGGCAGATCTCCTCTTTTGCAAGCATTTCATGTTAATCTTCACTAAAGTTATTAATATAGCTCCAAAAATTCGTAAAACTTCTGTCTTTAGAAATTTAACCTATCTATCAATAATACAATGCAATATTTGCTCAATTTTGGATTCAAAGAAATTGAATTCAAATTCCCGTGTACAAAAAAGGCAAACAATTCGAGTACACAGTGTCTTTTTTACAGTATGTTTAATATTTTGAAATTACGCACATCTTCTTTAGATGCATTTATATATATATATATATAT
>KK116915.1:384921-395993 GCA_000611955.2 Stegodyphus mimosarum
TTTTTTTTTGAGTGTACGTTGGCAGTTGGTAAGTGAACGATGATTGCATATATCCTTCCTCAGCGATAGAATTTTTACTTGCGCAAAATTTGTGAAAATCATAATTTCAGCTGTTATTTGTGTGCAATAAAATAAAGCGTTAAAAAAGATGGATATTGTTCGGAGCCAAAATGGAGCCTTGACGCCGAAATGGGAGAAACAGTTTATTGTGGTTTGGCAGGCAACGGTTGTTATTCGATGACGTATTTCCTCTAGGGAGACAGCCGTAATACTTTTCCCTTGCTAAGGGATTATCTGTAGTATTACTTATTATCTGTAGTATTTATTATTGCAGTATTGTAATTAAAGGGAGAAACAGCTTATTGTGGTATGATAGGCAATGGTTATCATTCGATGACGTACTTCTTCTAGGTAGACCGCCGTAATACTTTTCTCTTGCTAAGGGAATTATCTATAGTATTACTTATTATCTGTAGTATTTATTATTGTAGTATAGTAATTAGTATTTATTACCGTAGTATTTATTATTGTAGCATTTATTCTGTAGTATTTACTTCCGTTGGCATGATGAAATGTCGCCCATACCCTTAAAGAAGCCAAGTTGGCGCAACCAAGGCTGTTCTCCGAACAATATCCAAAAAGATATTTGTGTTTTGAAATACTATAAAGAATATAGAAAAATACTTTAATTTTCAGATTTTTAGTCGTGGATAGTTAAAATGCATATTTTCAGAAACACTGTGATAACAAATTCTGGTTTTATTTTCTAAGAAATAATAACAGTTCTTTCATGTTGGCAAGAGATTTACTCGTAAAACAGCTTGCGAATCTGAGAAATAAATTTAAAATGTAGAGAAAAGTAAATAAATCAACTCTCATCAGCTTCGCCGCTAGGTGACAGGCCCGTCGCTAGAACCGAAGTCTGCTTTTTATTGCTGCCATTTACTGTAAAATGGCGAGTTCGCTGCGCGCTTTATGAGCGAGCTAAAGTTTGCTTAAGAAGCGCTAGAAATTTGCAACTGTTTCTCTTTACTCCTTGGGGTAAGACGAGTAAATAAATAGATAATAATATCTATAAACAGGAAGGATTCTGGTCCAACCTTATTTAAGTCTCTGTCGCGCCTGACAAATTGGTTACAACTCATCCTGAATGGCCTCTGCTGTTTAGTTGGGTTGCAACATTTGGCTGACTTTTCGCTTTTTGAACGCAATGGAGTCTGAAATCCGCAGTTGAGAAAAAAGTGGGGATATTAGATGAAATTTTAATTACAGTGAATCTTATGTTGGTGACCATCTCCCTAAGATGACCACTTATGAAAGTGACTATTAACATTCTTGGTATTAACTATTTTTGGTATCCTTAATAAAAGTGCTAAAAAATCTGTTTTTGAAACGATTTTTGGTCTTTAAAAGTCTTTAATTTCGGCCAAAATCGGCAAAAGCTCCTTGATTTTACTCATCTGTCTGTTGTTTACGACTGCCATTTTGAGTTTGAATTAACATTTTGGAGGAATATTTTTTATGACGTATTGACAAATATGGATTTTTGATAACGTATTGACAAATATGGACATTTGAATTCTTTCCTGAACTGAAGCATAAATATCTCAAAATAATTTCTTTTTTGTGAATAATAAATTCATAAAATACTACATCAAAAATAATTTTTCCCTTTTTGGGATACGAGTTCTTTTAATATGCGGCAATAAATTTCCCGACTTATCAGCATTTTGGCGATTTCACGATCAGTTTGTATCCGAAATTTTTTATTCTTAGATTCGAGAAATTTTTGCTGAGGTTTTCTACAGATATAAAAACATTGATAAATATCATAAAAATAATGATAATCTAATAAAATTACATCTAAAAAATGCCATTAAAATAAAACATTTTTACTTTCTTCTGCCCTATTTATAATGACATTACGTTCCATTTTGGTGACTTGAGAATATTTTGATTTTAAAAAATAAACAAGATAATAAATATTATAGAGCACATTTTCCGAAACACGTCTTGGAAAAAAAAACGAAAATACTATTTTAATTATTTAAAAATTAATTTCATTTGTCTTCTTTTATATATTTTCATAAGAAGCGTTTTTTCCAATGTAACAGCTGCAAATTTTTAAATGTGTATCAGTCTTCTCTTTAAAATTCACTTTACACTTTCCTTTTCTGAATTTTTTTTCAGAAATCTTTTGGCTTTTTGCTATTATAGAGTTGGTTGGAATCATTTTACTTTCCGAATATTTAGACTTTGCCCCTCGGAAATTTTAGAAGGATTTGAATGCAAAATTCATATACCTACAATTTCCAGAAAAATGTCACGAAATGAAAAGTGTCTTCGTAGCATTAACAAGTAATGGACGTGTTTTATAGGAAATTTGTAACGAAATTTCTATCCTTTGGAGAATTTTTGGAAGAACAACGAAAGCAAAATCATTTGAATTTTCTTCTGATCCCAGAAATCTTTTTCTTAACATGTTGATATTCTCTTTATTTTCTTATCTTTCCACTAGACACAACCATTGAAGCAGTTAATAAATGGGAAGGAAAATTTTTTTTAAAAAATAACTTTTAGAAATTATTAGTTTAGAAGCGTTTAAAATTACCATTTGTAGAAAAGCGAATAAAAATATTTTTAAATTATGCAATTAAATCCAGCTTTATGCAGCCTGTATTTTTATTATATGCCATTGTTATTGAATGTGATTTAAATTATAAAGTTACTGACAATATATTTCTGGACAAATTTCACTTATTACCAATGAATTTTATCCCCCTTAAAAATCTTTTCCACCGCTAAAAGGTTTATTAAAAAATTCATCGTATTTGTCGCAGTGCCTGTCCTAAATTCTAAAAATTGTGTCCTAAATTTTGTGGCTCGATGCTTCACTAAATTCTAAAAATTCTGCCCCACTGTTTCTGGCTTTAGCCTGACCTTATATCATTCCATATTTATTCTCAGTACTCATGTCATTAAAGAAATAAAATTATCAGTTTCTTCAATACGTTCTAATGCATTGACTTCTTTAGAATAACAGAACTCTTTAATTAAATCTGAAAATTCTAAAATGAAGAGGGACCATTGATTTGTTTATTGAAATAAACAAACTTAGAAAAGGGGATAAAGAGAAGGAAATTCACGTAAATTAGTTAAAATATCTAGAAAGTTTTCAAATTAAGATATGAATAAACACTGTGTTGTTTGTTGTTAATTCAAAACATTAATATTTTATATCTTTTAGTGTAAAATTATACTAATATCATTTTAGAATCAATATCATAAATTATAACTGCTGTAAAATGTTCTTAATACTTATTTTTTAGAAATAAAAAAATACCACTGTAGTCGTGTAAACCTATTGAGACTGAGGGTATCTAATTAAGTAGTTTAATTATTTGTGACTAACTGCTCACCCTTAGAAGTTATGTCTACCTGTTAAGAGGATTTATCGTCTTTCCTTAATCCTTACGGTGGGTATGCCACTTGACATAAAATTTGCATAAACCTCTGGACTGAGTGAAACTTGGTGTGATGGAATGAGGTATAAAAGAAAGAATCAGTATAAAGCTAACTATCAGTAAGACTTAAATAAAGAGCCACTAATCTTCTTTACAATGTAGGATTATTATAATTGTAAAAATAAAATGTTTAAAAAAATTTTATAATTTAATGTTAATTACTTTAAAAAACTATGAAGTTAATTTTATTTTTGACTTTGCTTTATAATCAAGTTAAATAGTTAAATGCTGTGTTTAATAATAATGCATCTTACTTACAGATTTATTTTATTCTTAGAAATTATAAAAGTGGTATTACAAAAGTGAAGTTCGAATATAGGTAACTGCTTCACTGTTTGCTTGATAAGTCCTTAATTTTTTACGCTGGTGATCCTTAAAAGTTCTTAAAAATACTTAATTTCTGAGTGCAGAAATGTGTACGAACCCTATTGCAGGAAAACAAAATCAGACATTATAAATTTGATGATTATTCTGTAGAAACATTCGCATGTTAGCATTTAAAAACGTTTCTGAGTATTTCTTATAGTTGAACTCTGATTTGAAGTAAAACATTTATATTTTTAATCTGGTCCATCAATCTAGAAGAAACTAAGGAAATGTATGAAGTTGCACAATTTTCTTAAAATTGATATATATTAATATTCGGTCTTGAAACATCTTCTGTTATAGCAATTCAACTCATCGTAATAACTATGCGAATTTAATTACAAAAACAAGGCCTTTATTTTATCAGTTCTTTTCTATCTTCAAATCACACTCTTGCTTAACAGCTGTGGCTCAAATAAGTTGCAGGGTTAGAGCAGTACAGTTGCGAGATCACAAGACAAGCACTACTCTTCAGCAGCTTTTGCTATCCAACGATACCTTTGGTACTGATTGATCACAGATTAAGTCTCCATGTTGTCAGATTCGAGTCAAGTATCTAATCTTGAAAATGAAAACAGGAAGCCAGCGGTGCTGTACATGTTCTCTTCTCTAGAGATCTGTTCGCATTTTTAAAGTTACATATCCAACATGGATCAAGCAAGGAAACTTTCTCAGTTTGCGATTATTCAGTATCCTATGTATTTGCGGAGAGCAAAGTAACTGCTCAAGAGCAGTATCCCCTGTTCTTTTGCGAGTTTGCAACTGTGCTGCTTTAACTTCATAACTCATTTAGACTACTGTCAGGACTGTGGTAGAGATTGCTTTACTTTTGTAAATATGTTGTTTTGGGTGGTGGTTTTCCTTTGGTTTCTGACGATGTCAGAAAAAGTCCAAAAGACCGTTGACACTAAGAAAGTCGAGCACAAGGAGGGCATTGGAGTAAATACCCTCCCTAGAGAGGCTCAAGCTGCCTAATATGCGCTCGGCAGACGTCTGATGTTCTCGACATTTGTAGCATATAGCAAATATTTTCATGCCCTCCTTGAAAGAGAGGCTTATAATGTGACTGCTGGCAATACGTGAGAGCGTAGTTCGGGAGCTCCTGTAACACTCAAGGATTAGAGTCCAACCAAGCTTGCTACCCAGGTACCAGAGATGATGGGTGGGGACACTAACCACTCTATCATGATTTGCGTTGTTTTCAGAGAATATAATTCCAAGCAGGTAAGGGTGAAGAAGAGAGAGTTAAAAGACCACAGCTAGCTTGTCTGCCATTTCGTTGTCAGAAAGATTCACATGAGATGGGATCCACTGAAAATAAATGTCATGATGCTGAGAAATTCGAAGTAGTTTTTGTAGGATAAAGCTACTAGTCTTATGGCCTATGTAAATCCAATTACTAAGATGTTTGAGTGAGCTTCGGCTATCAGATAAGATCTATAGCTTTTCAAAATTCTTCTCCGTTAGTATAGCCTCGAGTCCCAAATTAATTGCAATCAGTTCACTTCTGAAAACTTTACAGTAATCTGGATTACGTTGACGGAGTGTCATTTTTCCTTAGGGGCAGCTATCTGCATAGTCAGCAATTTTGCTGCCATCTGTGAAGATCTTGATAGCATTTTTGGGGATATCGTCTATTACCTCCAAAGCCAACTGTGTAAAGTGTTCAGTAATATAATCTTTCTTATTTATAGCAATGAAAAAGTTACAGCAAAAGTGAAATCTGGAGAGTTCCTCTGATGGGTTTAAACAGCATTGTAGTGAATGGGGCTCAACATTGCAAAATCATAGACTCTTGGAATCAACTAGGCCGAAAGGGGTGTTTTTCTTTAGTCATTTTCGGTTTTTCCATTTATTTAGGTACGCTGAAGTTTTATTGTATTGACTATAACTAGAGAGTTTGTTAAAACTTGTCATCTAAGTTAGTGATTTTCAAATTTTTTTGTACTTCGCATCCCTACGAAATGTTTGATCATAGTTTTTTCATATCAGTGTCCTTTCATAATCACCAGGCTTCGCACTGCCAGCTAACTAACTGCTGACGCGTAATTCATCACTTACAAACCACTCAGTATTGTTTATCCAAATAAAAATAATCTTGCCAATTTTTTATCTTAACGGCAAGTGCTGAAACGCAAGTTTTCAACAACAAGAGTCTGATCTCATTCTGATTGAAACTGCACGTTTTAAACTTAGCACCAGGGCTGACTTCCATAAATTGTGTTTGAAATGGGTGGTTATGGATATTCTAAACAACATAATTTCAATTTATTGCTCCTTCATATCCAAACCGTAGTTATTTTCCATCATGTGTTCCTACTTCTTTAAAGTTAAATGTAATCTGAGCTTTGAAATAAGTCAAGACTACTGTATCACGTAACTTCCTTGTTCGCATTACATCTCAAGAGTCGCGGTGTCTAACTCAGAAGTATTTACAACCCACATTACATAAAGAAAGAATGGAGGCAAAAAAGCACTCATCCTTCGTTCCTTCCTTTTATTTATTATTTTTATTGCCGGGAGTATTTTCACGGCCATTTTATTTCGAGCGTGTGAAAAATGTCACCTCCGTAAATTACACTAATGGTCCCTTCCCGCCCGAAATAGCGATTAACTCCTAATTCTTCCGCGACCCCCATCGGAAGAAGGGACGGATGAAGGGTTACTATAAACTGGCATCCACGCCAACTATGAATTCAGACTCTTGATTATCAAGATGTCGCCATTCAGGCTTTTATTTTTTAACATATACAGTACTGCAAAGAATAGAAATTTTCAAGCCCATACATATTACCCATATTATTCTAAAAACGAAAGTGATAAGAAAAAATTATCAAAAACAAGTTTTCTAAAGCTTTAAAGGGAAACTATTAATATTGCTAATATTTTTGGTATGGCTTCTTGTTTGTGTCACCCAGATAACATACTAGTATGTAAAAACGTATTTGACATAGTAAATAGCATGCGTAGTCATTATATTTGAGAAACTTTAAATTCGTAATTTCCATCATGAAAAACCGGCTACTTTGAGATAATTATTGCTTTTTGTCTCATTAGTAATATTTCTTCTATGTATGCAAATATAATCGAAAGATTAATAAACATCATGTCCGCGAACGTTTCACCCAGTTATTATTTTCGAAAGAATAAATATCTCTTAAATTTGGTTAAAATAACATGCCGAGCAAATATTAATTTGGAAGTCAAATAACAAGAATCAGAGTAATTTTTGCAAATTTTCTCACGATCTACCTCAGCTGCCAAAGTGCAAATGAATTTGATCAATCACTTGGCACTTTGGCAGCTGAGGGTGATGGTTCGGTGAAACTATCGAAACTAGCCCTGTGGAAATTTGCAAATATAAAGCTGATTTTTGTTGTTTGACTTCTAAATTAATCTCTTAAATTGTTGATCATTTGTCCTTGGTTTTAATTTAAAAAGTAAATCAAATAAGTAAGCTTTCAAGCTGTGATCATCTTAATCACGTGACACATTTCAGGGTAAAACAAAAAATATGCGAAATTAGAATTTTTGCACATCCCTTTAAAAAAATGCCAATGAAATTCCAAGTCAATGTAAAGGAAAGAAAAAGTATGCGTTTTCACACGATTAGAACTGTCAGAGATGTCATTCACTAAAATGCCGAGAGTTCGTATGCCCATATTGCTAACGACAGTTACACGCGGCAAGTTTTCAATTTTGATTTCTGAAAGTTATCTTTTACGTCAGATATACATATATACAAGAGAAGGGTTTAACTCATTTGTATAGCCATTAAAAGCTGAAATATTTCATTTTAAGAAATTCGATTTTATTCTACCATATAATCGATATACTAATTTAAATGACAAGGATTAAAATAATAAATTTTACAATTTTTGCGCAGCCTATTTTGCATAGTAAGAGTTAAAATATCTGTAGTAAGGTAAGTAGCAAATTATTAAATTGAAACTTTCTTTGTACAGAGCCCATTCTAAAAATGTATTTGCATGCTATTACTAAAACGTATTATCTGATCAAAATTATTATGGTATGAAAACTTGCTTTATTTGATTAATTTCTTAGGTTGGAACCACTGACCTACAACTAACTGTTTAGTTTCACTCAAGTAGGACACTAATTGATTCGAAATTTATTTTTTAAAAACCCTAAGCTCGCCTTAAGTTTAAAAATGATGTCAAATAATAGCAAAATTTATTTTTGCGTCATTTTAATGTGCAGAGTATAATTCAAAATTGAGGCTTGAGGGGGGATTAAAATTAAAGTATCACGTGATGCATAGATCGTGTTATATTCGAGTGTTTAATTGGAATAAAAGCATGCCTACGTAAAACTTTAAATTATACATAAAGGCAACCTTTGATTGCCAGAAACTTTGAATAAACGCTATTGAGGGCGAATATGACACGAGTCTCACATATCTGGCGTATCTTAACTTTTTCATATTTTAATAGAAATGAGACATGAAGAAGCTAGATATGTCAAGTCGCGATCTGTCCAGAAAACCCGAGAGTGGACTCCATTGGCTTTCTCTTTGCTCCGCCCATTAATATGCCTTCGTATTTTGTTATTCGCTCCTCCCCGTTTTGTACAAGCTTATCAGATTGGACTTTTTCAGGTAAACGCATTCTATTGTTTGATTGCACTTTAGCAGAAATATTTTACTGTAAATCGCGGTGATAGGCCCTCTTCACACAGGAAGATTGTTGCAGCAGTGCCACAAGGCACGTATCGTTGCTCAGTCTATTTCTCCTATGTAGCTGCTTTCTGGTGTGGAAGAAAAACTTCTATAAAAACTCTACTAGCCTGCTATTCTGATGGCACAGCATTAGCAATCAGATCAGAATGCCATCAATTTCTTGAAGTTATAATTTTGGGCACTGAAAATCTATACAGCAAATGCAGAATATCCAGCAGTACGTCCAAGTCTAACTTCTTCTAATTATACGGGAAAGGATTCACAACATGAATATGCAGCTCCTCTCTTTTTCTTTGGACAACAAATTCCGAGAGTTTATAAAGCCAATACTGTGAGGATTTTCTTAAATCAATTGCTTCATTTGTAACGCAAGTGAATGTTGCAGGCAGCAAGCCCAGAGTTATTGTCAACCAACTTCAAATTTTGTTGGGGTGGAAATTCCGAACTTAACCTCAAAAGAAACCGTCAGATGTATATTGTAATAGCACGACTTATAATGAAGATTGTTCTTATTATAGCAGGAGCTAATTTTTGCATCAGAAACAAATTTTACGACAGTGATTTCCAAGTGGAACAAACTGTTTATTATCTCCAAAGGTATAACGATTATTTCATTACCAAAGCACATATTTGTATTTCTTCCAGAGCGTGTGTGGTTTAATGCTACTTAAAAATCTCTAACTCTGCTTTCTAAATACTGCTTTATTTTTCACTTGACTAATCGTTTAACATTGTTGCAAAGATTCTTATATCTCTCTTTCTTATTTAATGCCACTAAAGTTACTTAATCATAGGAAAATTCAGTATATCATCGGTAAACAATATCTTCATCATAGAGTTATACGTTTCTGAAAATAGCGGAAGAACGTAAAAATTATTTATTTACTGTTATTAAAAAAATTCACCAATTTAAAAAATTCTGAAATTCGTGTTATACTTCTATTCAAAAATTATTCTGCTAATTTTAAAAGGATATCAACATCTTCACTTTAAATTTCGGTTCTCGGAATTTTTGAGATTCGGTTTAGACAGGCAAAAATTTTCAAAATTTCTAAAGGGTGAGTTTTATCCTGAAAGGTTTCTTGGAGTCTTGATTTTTATGGCAGAACTCAGACGTTAAAGTGACAAGTTTTGAAAATTTCCTTTGGGAAATATAACGTACAATAAAAATAGGTTGTGAAAGAAAATGGAGCTAAAAATGCTAAATAAGCATTGTTAATTTCTGAAAAAGAATGTAATAATATAAATATAAATAAGGGAAATGTCGATAGAGTTTTATTTAAAAATTATCATTACTTATGCTTGCAAAATAACAAACTTTTATGTACAAATTAAAAAGTGGCTTACTTAGAAACAATTACTGATTACTAAATTTGATAACAGGATTTAAAATCAACCTAAAATATGCTTGTTATTACAACAAGTATGTGTAACTTCTCCTGGAAAACCAGAAGCCGAATGGATAATACAATTGAATCTTAATAATTTAACCGAATTTCGAATCTGGCGAATGGATCGGCTGCGTGGACGCTTTCGTAGTTTTCTGTATGTGTAATGTGAATAAGAACCAGTTTTTTATCAAATCTTACACAAAAGTATTCTTCCCCTAACGTAGACAGATCAAGCGTTCTTTGCGTAGTTGTCTAAAAGAGCAAACAAATTTTATTCAGCGTTCAGTGTTATTGGTAGCCTAGTAATATTTATAACGGATAAGACCGCTGAGCACTGCTATTTCGGTCCAGGCTTGAAGCGTAATGAATGGGCTAACTATGTGGGTAATCCTGAAATTTTTTCAATATGTAACGCGAATACCAGCTAGATTTTCTGATTAAGTCCTCAAAAAGGCTACCCCCTCCCCCCCATTTTTCTACAGATAACCCTTGCATGCTTTCTCATAATCAGTTAAACAAACAAGCAATGCTATTGGATGTAGATAAGCAAATGAGCAAAATCTGAGTGCTGCCAGATCCCATTTTGAAATTAATGTATTTAAACTTTTAGACAAATTGTAAATTTGATTATGAATATAAGGAATATATAAGCGCCTTATGCACCATGTGTTCTAACTATTCTATCTTTTATGCTGCTTAGATATTAAACATCTATTTACGTTAGAATAAAATTATAAGGCAAGTTCTGAATTACTATTGTAAAACAGAAACACACATCATTCTAAAGAAATATTATTATTAAAAAATACGCTATTTCTTTCTTTTTCAATGTATTATTTTGATATAAAATTGCTTTTCTTAACTTTTAACTTTTAAGCATCAAACTGCGCTTTTTTTTCAGTTGCTTTTAAAAAAGATATCAGAAGGTAGGTTTCTTTATGCTGTTTTTTTTCCTTTATTGCTTCTCTGCAGACAGCTAAGTATGTCGGAAAACTGCCGCTTTTTTAGGCATTACCAATGGGAATTCCCTATCCTAGAAATAAAAGCACGTTCTCTCTCTCTCTCTCTCTTTTTTTTTTTTTTTTTTTTTTT